>VUQK01031083.1:2352-19642 GCA_015106715.1 Bujurquina vittata
AAAATGGAATAAAAAAAAAAAAAAAAAAACCTTACTCCCAATGGGGATAGCAGTATTCCCTCATAAGATAAAAGAAATAGCTTTGTATTGATTAGAAGTGACCCTTCCCTCAAAAAGGACAAATGGATTCATGCTAGCATTTGTGACTCATCTGTACATCTGCACACACTCATGGTCATGGTCATGCCTTCAGAACTGCCCTAATTCTTCATGGCACAGATTCAACAAGGAGCTAGAAACATTTCTCAGAGATAGGCTGTGGCGTTTAAGTGATTCTCAACTGGTAATAAGCAGCCCAAAGTGCGCCAAGAAAATATCCCTGACACCAGGATGGATCCGTGCTTTCATGCTGACACCAAATACTGCGAATGCACCAAATTTAAAGACTGTACCATAGCTGTGTGTTTGTAAGGCCTACTAAGATGCAGGGATTGTCCTTTTATTAACATGACAAAGAAGTTATGAAGTATATGTAGAGGAGGGGTTAAGGATGGTGAATTTTTATTTGATTATTAGGCAGCCAGTCTGGGTTGCTTACAGGAAAAAGAAAATAGATAGTGGAGATGGTACGACTCAAATTATTGCTTTTACTAATACATATTTTCACATTATTCAGTTATTTGTTATTATTCAGCTGATGCGCATTCCCATTAAAAGTTGTTTCCATACTGTAATTAATCCTTTATTACAGATAACTTTGCAGATGAATTATGATGTAAACATGGCTCAAAAGCCAAATTGTCACAGACATGAATTTAATGTTGAATCTTTTTACTTTTGGACGCATGCTGTAGCGAATACAGCAATAATCTTCCATAATCCTCCAGAAAGGATGAAATTACACTTGATGGTGCTGGTATTATCACCCAGTGCTGTTTATATTCAGAATAGCCACTGTTGTTTGTGTTTTGTTTGTGGGGTTTTTTCTTGCAAATAAACGCTGTGATTCGAGGAACGGTTGTTTTTACCGCCATTTGCTTTTACACAGAAATTCCTCGGGTGCTTAAAAAATAAAAAATAGATGCGTTTAAGGGAAACTTTTTGTGTGTATCAAAGAGAGGATCATTTGTGCAAAAGGGACAACAGAAAACAGTGAAAGCAAGCTTTTTTTTTCAAATCTTTAGCTCAAATAAAGTATATTTTTGTTCTTAAATCACGCAGCCTGTACTGCAGGATTGCGCTCACACAACATTTTCTATGACAGGCTGACATCACACAAACGCAAGCATTTAATATGCAATAGGCACAGCTCATCACATCTCCTCTGGAGACTGGAACTGTTTTTCCCAATTAAAAGCCATTAGATCACAATGAAAAAGCAATTTTCAAGTATTTGTACCTAATGCAATTGTAAATGATGTTGCAAGTGGAGTTAATTTACACCAGTTTCCCCTCTAGACAACAGGCAATTTGTACTCTTCTCTGCTTGTACTATGCCATTTTCAAATGTTCAATAGTGTGAGGAGGCAGGGAGGAAAGGAATACTGGGCTGAGTTAATTGGTGCAAAGGAGAACTTGGTGGAGTGTTTCAAATCTACCTTTAGAGTATGAAAGAACTTAGTTCATCCACAGTTTCATCTTGGGCTTGTTAACCCTCATGTTGTCAATTTTAGAGACTAAAATGACTAACAAAAGCGGGGTCTACTTGTGCGTGAATAGTGGATGTTCTAAAATGTTGTAATGTCATAAAACAGCAGTACCAGCGACCACTATATTCAGCAGCTCCTCAGTCAATCACAGGGCTGATGGGAAATGCGGGCGTACATCTCTTACACTACGAGTTTGTTGCTTCAAACCCTCATGCGACTGCGTCCGGGGTCTACTTCAACTCTCACCCTGTCAGCTGGGGAGACTCCTGCCCTGATGTGACTTTAAGGTAGATCAGAAAATGGATGGATGGAAGTTGGTCACAAGCCAAATGATTATATCAGGTGATAATACACTACCGTTACATTCAGAAATAATATTTAAGAAAATGTAAAAAAAGAAAAAGAATCATGCCTGTGAATAAAAAAAGAGTGGGTACTGAGGAACTGTAATAAATTGGTAGCAGTGCTCCATCCATCCATCCTCCTCTGCTTATCCTTTTCAGGGTCGCGAGGAGCTCGAGCCTATCCCAGCTGTCATAGGGCGAGAGGCAGGGTACACCCTGGACAGGTCGCCAGCCTGTCACAGGGCTAACACAGAGAGACAGACGACCATTCACACTCGCATTCACACCAACGGGCAATTTAGAATCACCAAGTAACCTAACCCCACTAATTGCATGTCTTTGGACTGCAGGAGGAAGCCGGAGTACGCAGCAACCCACTGGAAACATATTCATGACATTCTATAATCTAAAGCAGTGCAGCATGTTTGACTGCTTTAGCAAAGCGGCTGCTGACAGGCGTCGTCTTACAAAGCTGGTAGGATTTGGAAAACTACAGTTTTTCGGCTGCAAATGGAGTCATCACGTATTTGTAAAAGGTGATTCATTTGAACAAATGACATATTTTGACTTCAAAGACAAAAACATTGTTAAAAATGGCACCAGATGACCACAGCAGGAGGACCCCACAGGAAATTTGAATGTAGAAAACTGAATTCGAGTGTAGAAAACTGCAGCCCTGTACCCCATTACAGATTTTAAGTCAACACTGGTGCTACAGAAAAATGTGAACATAATTGTACAATATGTTGGATAATTGTTTTGTAAAGTGGAAAAAAGGTATTAAGATAAAGAGTATTTAGATAAATTGTAGTCCTACTTAAATAGCTTAGTGGTGCACAGGTTCTACAATCAAATATCTCTTTAATGTTTAAGCTGTTATTGTTATTAAGCTGATATTAATTATACATTTCTCAGTATTTTAATCTATAATAATCCAATTAATCTGAAAAATAATAAGTAACTAAAGTTTTAAAATAAACGGTATGGCTTTCAAATTATAATATTTGTATCCAAAATATGGTAGAGTAGAAACAGAAAGCAGCATAAACAGGGAAATACTTAAAGTACATCACCATTAAACCTTAGTACCTGAACCTCCTATTCGTGCTCATCCAGCGGTGTTGGGCAGTGCAAGGTCAACAGCAGTCACATCAGAGGATTCAGCAGGAGGGCTGGTGCCACCCCATGTCCCCCTTTCTGGACACACCTCTGTTTCCTGCCTGTTGGCCAACTCCCCCAAGCTTTAGTCTTTGACTAAATGATGACCCATTCATCCAGTGAACCTTCAAGTAAATCTTACTTCCCTGTCTCTAACAGAGGTCACGCTCTGCAGCATCACATAAAACACTCTAAGGCTGGACGATACAAATGATAGGTCAGATAGAAATGAATGATGACAGATATTATCACACTTTCATTCAAGCAAGGAGAGCCACTCCTTGGCTACATTATGGGCTAGTGTTAGGGACAGGGTGACAATCATGGCTAAAGCCATATCGATGACAGTCAGTCCAATCTAACCCACCCTTTGTGTTTATGACTGACTTTCCTTCAAGGTTGCAAATGATTAAGAATAAAAATAAATAAATGATGACATTGCTGCAGTTATTATAATACACTTAAAAAAAACACATTCTTTAAAATCATGTGGGATTAGTTCATATTTATTTTCTATTAAGAGCAACAAATCTCTTCTCTAAGTTTTTGAACCCTTTGTTTAAATTTATCTCTTCTATTTCAGCCTCGTGTGTTTTATGGGAAATGACAGAGATAAAAACAATTAGTTCTTTATATGATTAAATACATTCCCATTTAAAAGAATGTCTTGGAGGAGGAAAAAAAGAAGAGAAAACCCCACAAAGCCAAAGACTTTGATGCCTTATTTAATGGAGGGTTTTTACTGAATAATGTGATAACTGAAGATTAATCCATAAAACACACATCTGAAGGGTTATAAAGAAATACATTTTGCCAGTGCATGATGTGACCAAAGAGTTTCATTTAAATGTAAATTTTAGACTTGCCTAAGTAACCTGTAAATCCACACCCAGCCAGATTTGTAGTATTTTGCATGCAAACAGACAAAGGAACTATAGCAGCAAACTGCCTGTGCATTAATAACTTGAAGCATAGGCCCAAATGTAGCCATGTAGCACAACATTTAACCGCCTAATCACGAGCAGTGTTTCTTTACCCCAGTGGATGATTTTAAAGGTCTCTGCTCCTTGCTGCTAGTTAATAATAAAGTGCCACTGAAGGGCAGGGATATTATATTAATGACGCTGAAGGCAGGACCCGTCTTTGTGGAAGTATTTCTGCCCGTCTTTCTCATAAAAAGGTAGTTTAATCTCATTCATGGGCGATGTGCCTTATGGTCACTTCAGATCAGAGATTTCCGATGAAATCTACTGTAGCTGTCCTGAGCTCTGCTACCTATGCCACATCATCCTGTCAAAGACTGGCTGGAAGACTTGTGTTGTCAAATCACACACACACACACACACACACAGTACATAATGTTAGTTTGGCCTGCTTATATTTCTGCAACCAATAAAAATTCGGCACATATTGCTGTTGAGCAGCCAAGAAAAATAAATTATAAATTGTAATCCATCTTCCATTTTTATTTATTTATTTTTTTTTGAGCTGTAATTAATATTAAGAAACATTGTCAACAGTGTCTAGTGCTACGTAGACGCCAGAAACTGTAGCAGATGTTGCCTTGGATCTGACAGTTGACTTAAGCTGTTTGTCAGATTCTGTGCTAAGAACAGAGGGTTGTGATCACAACAGTTGGTGGATGACACACAAGGCGTCATTTAAACGCATGCAAAATGAATGTCTAAATGAATATTTACCAAAGCCATCAGTCAGTCAGATTTCAGAATTCATTTTTGAACCCCACATGGCACACATCATTGATCTAAAATCTGTCAGATCTGTCAAATGTGCTGGTGGCAATGTTATGGGATGGGTATGTATGGCTGCCAGCGGAATCGGGCCACTGGAGTTTATTGATAATGTGACTGCTGATGGAAATGGCTGGATGAATTGTTTACAGGGCTACACTCTCTGCTCAGATTCAGCCAAATGCTGCAAAAGTAATCAGACAGCATTTTAACAGCAAATGGATAATGAGCCGCAGCAAACTGCAAAAGTAACCCATGAATTTCTTAAAGGCATAGAAATGAGAGATTCTTCAATGTCAGTCATCTGATCTCACCCAAATAGGGCATCTCAGTAGAGGAAACGCGATTTGGTGATCTCCATATTTCTAGACTTCAGGCAGTCGTTGACTGTACTTTAAAAAAATCCTAATATTTAACAGTTAGTTTGTCTAATACTTTCAAGCCTTGGAAAATTGAAGGTTTGCATAAAAATGCTGTAATTCTAAACAGTGAATGCAATTTCTTTGTTAAATCCCTTGAATTAAAGCTGAAAGTCTGCACTTGAATCACATCTTGATTGTTTAAAATCTACTGTGGCGCTGTGGATGCAAAATTATTTAAAAAAAAAAAGTGCTTAACTGGTGATGGTTAATATGCAGGCCTCTGAAAGCTGCACAGTTAGGTGGTGTTGATTGCCTGATTGCCAGAAAACTTAACAAAACTTGACAACCTTGCAATCTATCATTTATTGCAAAATTATATTCCGTTATTCATGGAGCACCAAATCACAAAACAGTCGCCTCACAGCGCTTTATATTGTAGGGTAAAGACTCTACCGTAATACAGAGACAACCCCAACCGTCAGACGATCCCCTGTGAGCAAGCACTTGGCGACAGCGGGACAAAAAACCTCCCTTTTAAAAGAAATCTCCAGCAGAACCAGGCTCAGGCAGGGGCAGCCATGTCCTGCGACTGATTGGGGGCGAGGGGAGGGAGACAGGACAAAAGACATGCATAAACATTTTTAAAAATAAAAATCCAAACCACATAAGATTGCACTGGGAAATTTTAGCTACTCCAGCAGCACGGCACGCTGGTTTCTAGCAGTCTATTGTCATCGTGCTACCTGAAGTGCAAACCTTTGGATGGACCTGAGCTAAAATGAAATACATTTTTGTGGGCCAGGCACCGGGAGGTTTTTCAGTAGCTGTCAACAACACTGAAAGGTTGGTGTGGTTTTTGTGATCGGAAGCTGAATGGATGCATACAGTGGAGCTCTCTCTTGAAACTTGACTGAATTTGTTGAAAAGGCATGAAAAGTGTTACAGATTGTAACGTGTGTTTGGCGGCAGATAACTATAATTTCAACAGGTGGCTTTTTCTCCTGGAAAGATATCTTGTAGAAAGAAATTAAATAATAAACTAATAAAAATTGTGCATGCACGGCACTGGAATGCTCTGCGACTATCCTTTCAGGTTTGATAAGTAGGCAAAATAAAGCAAATGAACGTCTGCAATGCATGTATACATCTCTCTCATCCTCCACTCTTCATTGGATCTGTTGTGACCTGTGACACATGTACCTACCTATAAAAATCAGGTTGTGGTAACACAGTGATATCTGAATTAGTAATTATAACAGCTTTAAGTGGTTTGGGGAATTGTTGTCCGCTACACTACTTGCAGATGCTCAACACTGATTTTGAATAACGTTGTGACTTGAATTGCAAAGGACTCAGTCATGCAGTGCTCTCTCTCCACTAAGTTATGCCCCTGTTGTTGCCTGACATATCTTGGGGCATGTTGATGTAGGAGGATGATCTTGAATAGTAAAACTATAAAACCGACTGCACTCTTCATTACTCAGAGAACTGTCTGCATGAGTCCCTGTTACTCCCCCACATGAGCAGTTGTAAATTAAAACATACACAGTTAGCTGGTATAAATATATCACAGAATGTGCCATTCCAAAATTGGAGCACAGAGTGGGCACTGTGCCAGATCACGCACTGTACCCTCAACAGAAACTGAAAAGCTCAAAGCAGACTTGCTTTCCTCTTTCAGGCTTTTATATGACAATCACAAGACGTGTGCGTGTTAGGGACTGTGGTGCCACAGGTGACTAACACTACACGTGTTCATGTATAAATCTTTACGTGGCCTATGATGTGGCAGTGGTTAGCACACATACAAGGATGAAGGATCTGGGTGGGAATCTCTTAGTTAGCTGGGTCCTTTCTGTGTGGAGCTGCATGTCCTCCCTGTGCCTGCGTGGGTTTACTCCAGCCTTCCTCCACCCAAGATATGCTCATTAATTTGTGAAGATGTGGAAGAATATGGGATCGTCTGTCTCTCTGTGTTAGTATGGATGGGCTAATACTGTATATTAGGTAATGGCACTGACATGGCATTATGTTTTTTTATGAGCTTTAATTTCCAAGACGAGCTAGATTAGGAATCCTTCCTTTGTCAACTGGAGAAGGATCCCACACAGGCACTAATGCGTTGATCACTCAAAGATTTTCATTTTGGACCATAATGATTTTATAAAATGCCCAGAGGTCAGCATAGTGAAGAGCCATGTGGCTACCTTTGATGCCCAGCATCCCATTAGTAATGTGGGGTGAGTTTGTTGATATGTATGCTCAGTTACTCATTACTAATTAGAAAAATTAATCCAACACTTTACTAATTACTCGGAAACTGATACATTTATCACTGCAGCTCTTCAGGTTCTTAATAAAAAATTACAAAAACCTGTCAAGATCTTCACATTGCATGTATTATATAAAAGTACAAAGCAGGACATTAAAGCAGCTGATAGTATGTTATCTGTAGTTATCTTTGTTGGTTCCAATAGCTTGGGAACACCAGTGCTAATTTGCTGACTTAACCTCTGTGGGGTGCCAGCCAGTGTCTCACAGTGTATCCAGCAGGCATGCAGGCCAAGACTTTCTGTTCCATTTTACAGTCACTGTAAAAGTCAAATCATTGCAAGATTGAATTTAAAGATACAGATCTTTGTGGACTACTGATGCTAAAGTCACACGAGGGAAACCAGTGGCTGGAGACAGTGGCATGACCAAAATTATTGCAACCTTTTGCAATCAACTTGTGTGGGTTTTTTTTACCTTTGAAATAATTGCTTCAATGACAGGGACCAGATCTGCAACCACTCACAGTTGGTTGTCATCTTCAAAGGGACAATGGTGCGTTAAGGTGGCAATAAACGCTCAATAAGTTGAAGTCAGTCAGCAGTCTGTTTGGGTCAATTTGGCAACTACATGCAGTCTGTTTGGGACAAATCTAAGTCGACCCCCTATTGCAAAGTCGTGCTCATTGGTGCAGATTGATTTTAACATATTGGCAAGCTGTCTGCATTTATAAAGTAGACAGAAATTATTTGCAAACCGCTGTCAGTCTGTCTGAGAGCGATTGCAATTTGAGCTGGACTGCAATTGTTTGGAGACAGGGTGACTCTCACAGGGCAACCTGCGCAATCGCTTTGCAATTAAAAACGGTTGCCGAGAGGTTGAGGGTGTTGCATACTCAGCCTCTGGGCGAGCAGCTGGTCATCACAACTATTTGCAATCTGCCGCTGAATTCAAAAAAATTGAATGCAAGAAAAAAATCAGTGCAATCACCAGGCAATCACCGTTGGGTCGGTGGTTGCTGTCTCAAGGAGGTTGCTGTCACATTTTTACTCCACTGTGACTGGCTACTACCTGCATGCAGCTAAAGCTTACTTAAATCTGATTGGTCAATAAAACTCAAATTGCATACTACAAATGGAAACAAAGAGCTAGCGTAGCATATTTTTGTCCCTTTGTTACAAATATATCTGTTCACGTATTAGATTTAAGTTGCTTGCCTTACCTTAACCATCATTCTAAGGCTAATCTATCTTAACATTACTGTGGCTGGCAAATAGAGATATTGCAGAACAGGATTATTATGAAGATGTTGGCATTGTTGTTAAGTTTGAGTTTTGCAGAATGCTCCAGCATTGTGTGGCAATAGAGTTGACTCCACAATGCTATTGCAACAGCTATAGAAATGTATCCATCCATCCATCAAACCATCCATCCATCCATCCATCCATCCATCCATCCATCCATCCATCCATCCATCAAACCATCCATCCATCCATCCATCCATCCATCCATCCATCCATTTACTGTTTTTTCTTTACTCTCTGTTGTATTTCATTTCAGTTTCTGTCGAGCCAACATTATTTACTGTCTTATTGGAACTAAAATTGTGGGTATTCATCAGCTTGCTAAACATGAGAAATTTACATTATGATATATGGATTAGATTAATGCTCATCTCTAAAATCAGCACATGGCTTGCATTATAGATGCAAAGACCCATTAACTACACTACTCGCTACTTACTTAAATAGTGATGACCCCTGACTTAACAATAAACTTGCTTCATTGTGATCACAATTTAGTGTATACCGCTAAAGCAGGGAAGGACACTTGGAATAGTTTGTCTGTTTTTTGATTTACTTGCACTATTGTCGCCAGCATCTGCTCTCCTTTCGAGGATAAGGCCATCAATCTTTCTCCGTCTCTCGCACACTTTCTGCCCGACTCTTCTCTCTTTTTTCTTTGTCGGTCGATACAGAGATGGGTTTCCTTGTTTTTCAGACAACAGACTTTTCTCTATCAGTGTCTTCAAAATCAGTAACCGTTAAAAGGAAGGGCTAATGAGACCCATTTTAAAAGAGTTAATCTTCCATTTCTGATGAAAAATCCGGTAAGTTATATTTTCTGCTGCTGTTCTTCTATTATAATCACAGAGAGACTATAAGAACAAGAAAATCTTTATGCTTTTTTTTTCTCTTTCACACGTGCAAGGTAAAAGTTGTAGCAAAAACTGTCAACCTTAAGAAATGATATTTAGCCTATAACTTATGTGCCTGCTTTTCATTTGACCTTTCTGGAAATAACAGCAATTACTGGCTGTTATAGTTTGAAATTACAGGGACCAATGCCACAGACAGTTGTTACTGAGATGAATGCTTTTAGTTTTGCTACTATGGAAAACTAATTAACACCACTAGCTATGACTATGACCACTAGCTCTATCATACATCAGATAGTGATTTGATCAAATTAATGTCTATATCCTGGTCTTAATCATTAACTTGATATAAAAGGAATGAAACATGTAATGTGCTCAGATTAGATTATCCACCAAATTTAAAATGGAATCTGTTTGTCAAACAGGTTTTCGTGTACACAGCTGCAGGGGGATTATTTTTCTTTTAATAAATCAATAAACATAAAATTCACAATAATTACTGTACTGCTGTCTACCACTATATAAACTCCTTCATCTTACTTTGTCTTCCTGTCAGAAAATCTCAAAAGGATATTTTAAGACGTGAATCAATTTCCATAAATTTTGTTGCACATAACCATGGTGGAGGAAGGAAAGAAATTATTGCATATTTTATATGGTGTTCACACATGTACTGTACTGTTCTGTAGCAGTCCTGTATAACCATCCTGAATGAGCGGCTTGTTTTGATCATGATACTGCCAAGAGTAGAAACCCTACTGCAGCAGTTATGCAACAGCTGAAGTTTACTACATCAGTGATCAAGCCACCTTTTATCTACTCTCCAAACTGTCTTGCTGGATTTTTGTTTACGTGTCTGTCAGCCAGACAGTCTAACGTTAATCCTTATTGTATCACATGATTGAAAAATTTCACAGATCGCCCAGTACCAGATGACCACTTGCTACCACTCTTGCCCACAGAGTAGAAAAATGCTTTATAAGAACCACTCCATTTACCTGTTAATGACAAGATGTATGATTGGAGGAGTAAAGGGGAGGTTTTCAGACCTAAGAATACTGTACCAGCTGTCAAGCATGGTGGTGGTAGCATCATGCTCTGTAGCTGTTTTGTTTAGTTTTTTACTGGTGCACAAAGTGGATGTAGTAATAAAGAAGCAGGACTACCTCAAGATTCTTCACTTTCAGTGCTAGACCAGGGGTATTCAACTCCAGGCCTCGAGGGCTTTTAGATGCGTCTCTGCTTCAACACACCTGAGTCAAATATAGAAGTCATTAGCAGAACTCTGGAGAACTTGACTGCAAGCAATTTAAAAGAACTCTATCAATTCAAATAACAACCCAGAAGCTTGATGATAGCTACTAAAAACATCTAGTTGAGATGCATCGTTTAAGAGGCTTTGGACCAAGATTTGGGCGCAGTGGGCGCATTTATGTATATACTGTATGTACACATTTGACCTTAAATAAATTCAAATATGTGCACCCATTTCTTGTTTTTTAAAGGCATCGAAGATGTATGCTGTACGAACATTCCACCCTGGAAAAAGAACAGTTCAAATAAATCCAAAGCCCAAAATTACCGTGACATCCATGCCCATGGTGAGCGCATTTGGGCACTAAAATTTGAAACATCCCGTCTCATGCTGAAAAGCTAATTAATGCATTTTCTTACTTCTAGGCTGGACTATTGTCCCTGAAAAGCCTTCAGTTGATCCAAAATGCTGCAACTAGAGCTCTGACAGGGACTAGAAAGAGAGAGCATATTTCTCCCATATTGGCTTCTCTTCATTGGCTCCCTGTTAAATCCAAAATTGAATTTAGAATTTCCTCTTCTGTGGAAACAGCTCCCAGTTTGGATTCAGGAGACAGACACCCTCTCTATTTTTAAGATTAGGCTTTATAAGCTTTTGATTAAGCTTATAGTTATGGCTGGATCAGGTGACCCTGAACCATCCTTTAGTTATGCTGCAATAGGCCTAGGCTGCTGGAGGGTTCCTATAATGAGTATTTACTTCTCATTCACCTCCTTTACTCTGTATATACAGTATACACCACTTTGGATTTAGTCATTAGTTATGATTATTCTTTGGCTCTCTTCGACAGCATGCCTTTTGTCCTGTCTCCCTCCCTTTGGCCCCAACCAGGAGCTGAGCCTTAAAAATTAAAATGTTTAATTTTAAAAAACCCAAGTTTCTCACATTGGCTTGTAGGCTTGGCTGTATTTCTTTTCAAGAGCTATGAGGACAGAGCTACAGTACTTTATTAAAAGCCCCAAATTACCATGACATTCACGCCCATGATGACTTTATCTAAACTTCTGACCAAAACTGTACGTGACAGATTTTTTTAATAGCGCAGTAGAAAAATAATTCAACTTGTGGCTGTTGTTTTGAAATATAGCTTATATCAACCTAACCGAGGCTTACAATTTCAAGCCAAAAAAAATAAGACACTCTGACATGTTCCCATTTATAAGAGAAAATAAGCTCAATAGAAGTGCTCATCTGTTTCAAACTATTTTCTCGCAGTAGGCACTAAAACACAAGTTCTGATTTGCCTCTTGTTCACTCAGTAAGAAAGTCTAACAAGTGCTAGAATTATAGAGTTTAACAGAAGAAATGTAAGAAACCGAGGCAAGGCCATTACACTTTAATGTCTGCCGTCCTCATGAATCAGGCACCCTGCGTAGAGAATCATCGAAAGGTGGGGGGGTGCTTACGACTTTTCCTGTGTGAGCTTTTTCTCAGTTTGGCATCCCCAAGGTGAACATCCTATTAACCCCTCGATGTTTGTGGAGAGACATATTGGTTCATTTGAGTGCCAATGGACCAGGAGGCTTTTTGAAAAGATACACCAGCACATGCACACTTCTCTCAGCATTCCCCTCACACACACACAGACACACACACACACACACACACATTGAGCAATATTGTGGCTTTCAGTGACCTGTTTTCCTTTAACAGCTGTAAAAAGGTTTGGTATCGACATAAAAGGCATAAAATTGACCCTTGTCTCGAATATATACGGCTGAGCTAGGATAGTGATGCGGTGATGTTGGCATTGTCGTCTCTAAGACAGAGAGCACCAAATCTGGTTGTGAAATCGCCATGTTTTTCACGTGCCTGTGCATGTTTCCTCTGGGTGCTGTGATTTAATCCTAAAGCTATTCAGCTTAGGCAAACTGAAGGCCCTAAATTGCCTCTTGGTGAGAACGTAAGTGTGACTGGTTGTTTTGGTAACAGATTCAGGGCCATGACATTGAAATCTGTATTCATCTTTTATTTAGTTGCTCTCAAAACCGTTTAATACTACCAACCAAACAACCCCCCCCCCAAAAAAAACCCAAAACAAAAAAACTATCAAAATTTAGCAGAACAATAATCTGATGGAATACTCGATTCTAAATATAGTCCGATCTGTGGACAGATTGGTTGTTTGGGGATTATATTATTACACATCTCATCCAGGATGAGAATGAAAGTACAGAAATGCAGATGAGGTGGAGAGCTCCCTCAAAAAGACTGACAAGATTAGGTTCATCATAATTAGCGAGGGACCACTTTTTTTTTCCTTTTTGTGATATTTTGTTGGGAAAGTCAAAGTAGAATATTATCACAGTAATTCTTCTATAAACACAAACAATTATTCTTAATTCAATCAACACCGGCTGGATTTATTTGCATTTAAATTGGAACCTTAACACACCCTTAATTAAACTAAATAAGTACAAAGATAACCACAAGTTGTGGTCCCCCTTAAAGTTAGAAAACTAATTTCATCCCAGTAGGAATGGAAAAGGGAGACATTTATTGCCCAGACGGTTTCTCTTGGTGTTCGCCCACACAGGAAAAAATGTGCCCACAGTAGTGAGAAACATTTTTCAGTCAAATAAAAACGACTTATTGGCAGAAATGGTACCAATAAGCTGGCCATTGTTTTCAACATCAATATCCACCTGTGATCTGGCTGCGTTTGATCTCGACAACCGCATTATTTATGTCCATAGCATTTGATCCTAAAACTGACTGCTGTCAGCTCCACTTGATCTGAGCCTGTCATGAAAATGGAAAACAAGCTGCTGGCATCCTCAGCTCATTGTTGAGGAGATGTCACAGCTTGCACACCAGCATATTCTCCACATCAAGCAAACACAGTTAGCTCTGGAATCAGAGGGTGAGAACTGGTAATGAGAGGGGAGCTCCAAGTTCCCTGCCATTTCTTACCTTAGCTGTCTGTCAGGAACCTCGTTATCTCAGCTTTCTACTGCTGGCCGGCCTTGTTATCCTTAAGTCCTGTCTATTGTCATATTTCCTCTAAGGAGAAAGAACAGGTATCTATTCATAGAAACCAGGACAAAATTTTATAACAATGTAATGCCTGTAGGAATTTGCTGGTATCTTCACAGAGCTCAAATCACTTCTTGTATTACAGCTAGCCAACATCAGTGGATACTTGATAGCATTGCCAGAATCTGGCAGATGTCAGATCTTCCTGTTGGGTGATCATCAGTCCAGTGTAGTGTGAAATTTCTCTTCTGACACTGTATTAGAACCACTGCTTTTTATATTGTCCAATGAGTGCACAACCTCAAGGTCAGCTGTAACTCAGCCTTGTTATTATCAATGCCTAACACGTTCATCCACACCAGCCAAAGACTCACATAATGCTTCACCGATGCAGTAAATCTGTGGTAGTCCAAAAGCCATCAAGCACATTGGCCCGTTCACGGACTGCAACCGCAAATTCTAGTTGCTAGTTTGTCTTTTTCTTTTGGTTTGAGGAAGTTTATATTTGGAAATTCCTGCAAACATTTCCCATATGCAACATTTACACTGTCTCAGCAGTGGAAGTGACTCGCAGCAACATCGCATAGAAAAAGTGAATGAGATTCCACATCTAAACCACTGGTGATGGGGGAGTGAGCGGGATCTGAACTAAACCGTTCTCAACTTCCAGGCAAGCAATTGAATCAGCTACCAATGAGAGTGAAGGATACCGTTGGTAGACATATGACCTAGTACTAAATATATTGGAGGGTTACATAGGTAACTGGAGCTTGGAATGACTGGCCGTCAGCTGGGCAAAGAAAAGCAATGTGGGACAAGTTTGTGTTTTGTCTTGTGTACCTTCAACATTTTGTTTCAAAAATTAACAGCAAAAGTCTTTTCTGTGTTTTATGTCCAAGAATATTGCAACAGCTCCATCGCCTGCTGGAGTCGTTGGCTTACCCACCAAGTTAGTATTCTAGCGTTAGATGTCATTTTACTCAAAATTAAATGCCGTCAGCCATCAAGTGTTTTTGTGTATGAGTGTGTGAAATCACACACCAATTGTTTTTAAACTTTGTTATAACTTGTAGCTGTATTGGTTTAATTCTGGAATATAAAACCTAAGGGGCAATGGTACTGATGGGGACCAAACATTAGCAACATCTGTGTGGCCAGCGAGCTCTAGCTTCATCTCATCTGACCAAAGGATGCACTTCCAGTATTCATAATCTTTCTCCAGATTGTCGCTAGCATACTTCAGTCTGGTTTGAAGGTGTCTCTCGTGCAGAAGGAGGTTTTCTTGGTCTGCAACCTCAAAGTCTATTCCTGTGCAGGATTCTAGTGATTGTCTTTTTTGAGACTACATTTCCCAACTTGGCCAAGCCATTCACTGGTGTCTTGGCAGTTGTTCTGGGGTCTTTAGACATCTCTCTCACTAGTCTTCTTTCCAGAGTCTCTGAAGTCTTTCACATCCTGCCAAGCTTGTTCTGTGCTGTGTGCGTCTCTTTGGATTTCTTGATGATACTTCTCACGCCACTTTGTGACACTTGGAAACACAGTGATAACTTTGTATATCCATCTCCCGCTTTGTGGCGATCAACATTTTTTTTCTTCAAGTCCAAATGGATGCGTTTTGCTTTTTCAAGTGACAGCTCAAGCCCTTGCTAAAGTTATTATAGTGTGTGTAAATTGGAAGATAACCCTCAATTTAAACTTGATTTTACAAGCTCTGATTGTGACAAAAACTAAATAATCAATAAACACATTATAGAAAGTCATGAAATATGACATGTTGGGGTTTTATTTTAGCCCACTTTACATTTTTTAAAATACCAGCCTTAACACTAGAACCCTTGGCAGTTCTAGTGCTAAGACTGTTTAAATTCAGAGCTGGCACTGTTCAGACGTTCATGCTAAAATGCACACACAAATGTACTGTGAGTATCTTTTGTATATATTTTTTGAATCCTTCTTAGGCCTCTGTCACACAGGCCTAGATACAAGTTGGCAACCCCCTAGCAATCTGCGGTCAGTAGGGAAAAATGTGTCTTAGCCATCTAGTTGGCCTATTGTTGGTACTTTGGGTTGACAGTGGGTGAAATTGGTCCCTCAGAGGGTGCTGAGAGGGTGGTCACAAGTTTACATGGAATACACCAACTTGTCTGCAAACAGGCTAACCACCTAGTGGTAGTAAAACTTGAAAAGTTTAATGCAAATCTCTCCAGAGTAAAAGTTGTGCTTTAACGTTGCCACCAACATGTTTCAAAAGGTGAAACTTTTACTCATAAGGCAAATGTCCTCCATTTCTGGTCTACGTTGCACTCTTCACAGTTTCACTACCGGTTAGCAAGTAGTTGCCAAGTTTTTGCATACACATTGGCATTTTCTCTGCAAACTATCAGTGCAGCACCATGTATCGCTGCAACCAGTTTCATATAACAATAGCAGGCAAGAGGTTGGTCCCCCCAACCAGACAGTGAATAAGCAGTTTTTGACCACGGCTCATTGACTCGTCTTCAGGCGAGTTAAGCCATTAAGCCTCACTTTCATTCTTGAGAATGTATATACTGTAATAAATAGAATGTTTTGGTTTTTGTTGTTTAGGCTGAGCATCAAAAGAAATTGAGAGGTAGCACATTTCAATCCTTTGTTTTGTGGAAGGGCAGCAACTTCATTTGTTTTCTATGGCAGATTGTGTCTTTAAATAAGAAACCCTCTGAAGAAACAACTCAAAAGATGTTCTCACTGTCCAGAGAAAGCCGCATGACGTATTGTTTCAAACTGTGAATGAGGAATTTTTAGTGCGCCCCACTGACAGTGCCACAAATCAGACAGTGGCTTTGGCACAGCCTTTCTTCTTTTTCTCAAATCTTGTCTAAAATATTCCACATTCGACTGACAGATTGCTTCTTTATGAAGTGAACTTTCCCTTTAAGACCCCAGTGTCACTGCTCAGAGCAGTGTTTGCTTTGAGAAGCAGAGAACATGCCAGACAGTTTAAATTAGAATCACTTTCTCCTGACTAAACACCAAACCAATCATTTGAATAGCACTCAGACAGGCTACATATTTGATGAATGCATTCCTTCAGTTTTTCTCGCAAAGTATATTGAATTGATTGGATGTTTTTTTTTTTTTAATAGGCACATTCATTGAAGACAAATGCACTATTTAATATTTAAGGTTTTCAAAGCTTTCTTGATGTGAAAAGGGGCTTTAATTAAACAGAAGGCAAAACCCCTAGACTTAAGCTGCTGTATCTCTTCAGTGCTCACAGTCCTCTTGGGTTATCACAAACAAGCCAGTTGGAGGAGCCCAGTGGACTGCTTTAATGCATACAACACATCAGAGGTAGTCAGGTTTGTTAGCTGGGCACATCTGAAA
>VUQK01031083.1:19668-34919 GCA_015106715.1 Bujurquina vittata
TTCAACCTGTCTTCAATTACAAACTGCACAGAAGCTCATTGAGGAGAAAAAAACATGTTTTTATAGAAGGCACACAGGAACCCCTTCATTGATTCAAAACAGGATAACTTTGTTGAAATGAGCTGACGATCCATATATAACCCAGCAGCTTCCAGTTTGATTAAGAAACACATTAATTACTCATCGCCATATCATTTACCCCGTCACCCTCCTAGTCTATGTCTAGGCGAACATCTTGTCACAAATAATTAAGCCAATAAAGATGGAAGCTAATTAAATTAAAGGCAGTGACGTGCCTTTTGTTGCAAAGTCATTACAATTAGGTAGCCTGGAGGGTAGAGGTTATTGATGTCTGTCTTTTTTGGGATAAGTCAGCCACAATGACTCACATTATGTGATGAGTTACGTCTTGGAGAGAACAACTTGATTGAGCTTTAAGGGGATGAGTCTGGGTGCCAGATTTTTATGCTGTAGCGCATTTCAGTTCACACTGGGAACCATCTGTCTGTCCTGACCTCACGCCTTTGCGGTATATACATTCTTTGCATATTTTAGTGTCTACGTTTCATCAACATGCCATTGCCAATTAAAATTGAAGGCTAGAGCATATCACTTTACCAGATTTATTGCTTTCTGTCAAAATCATCTCAGATGAATTTGTAACAAGCTGTAAAAAAAACCCAAACAACAAAACCAAAGATAGAGCATTTGTGCTGCAAGAATGGGTGTTTTCCATTAAATGTGGGAAAAATCTATTTTGAAAAATAAACAGCACTTTGATAATATTGTACTAAATAATGAGAATTGTTTTCTATGATCTGCCATGTTCTTGGTTTTTCTTTGACGAGCCTTGTGCTTGTCTGCTTTACTTCCTGTGTCAGTCACCTGTCCTTCACCCAAATGGTGACCTGAAACACCTGTAGTTCCTCTAGTGACCACTTGTGAGTCGGTCCTATTGGACTTCGGGGCTGCAGCTCTGCTAATTCAAGCCAATGAATTAAACCTTTCCAACTTTCTGTATCTGTCTTGTGATCTGTCTGAGCTAGAGGAGGTGGCTGGGGAGAGGGAGGTCTGGCTTTCTCTGCTTAGTCTGCTACTGCTGCAACCCAGCCGAGGATGAGCAGAATAAAATGGATGGATGGATGCATGGCCATATTGTCACTTTGCAACATGTCACAAAGCTCAAATCCTCTTGAGCATGACAATGAGTTCACTGTACTCAGAGGGCTTCACATTCAACAGGTCTCAACCCAACAGAGCACCTTTGGGATGTGGTGTGGAACAGGAGATTCACATCATGGATGTGCACCTGACACATCTGCAGCAGCTGTCATGTCAACATCAACCAAAGTATATAAGGAATGTTTCTAGTGCCTGAATCTATGCCATGAAGAATTAAGACAGTTCTGAAGGCGAGCGGGGGTCCAACCCAGTCCCAGCAAGTTATGCCTGATAAAGTGTCCATTGAATGTACATTGCAACCTAAAAATAATAGAAAGTTTTGAGTTCCTACAACTCTGTCATACATAAAATGTATAACAACAAAAAATTTTAGTATCTCAGTGTTCACTCACAGAGCTCAATATGTATTCCAAGACCTGCAAACAATCTTTACTGCATCTTTTCCAAGCTGTAATTCTTTCTTCCATCTACAGTAACACAACTGTCTTAGTGAAATATATTTTTTTGCTCTATAAGCTTTGAATAAAGGCAAAGCTCATTGCACAATTTTATTTTCCGGCTTGCTTAAAGTTTAACTATGAAAATGAAAAAGCCTCAGTATTTTCATAAAATTTGTAATACATGCATATTTAACCCACTTAGCAGTCACACATATTCCTAATCAGAGGCGAGAAGGATTAATGAATGAATTACATGCTTTAGTGATCCCTGCTGAGAAATTCTGTTTTTGCCTGTCCCTCTCTGCTGGAAGGTCAGCGCACAGGGTCAGCTACAGAAAAACACCCCAGGAGTTAATAAGGCTTCTTTCTAAAGGACAGTGAAGCAGACTGGATTGCTGCCAGCATGTTGAGCTTGACCCTGGGTGGATTTTTTTTGAAGGTTGTGCCTTATAATCACAAAATTGTCCAACCGTCTCCAAGCAATACAAAAAAAAAAAAAGAGAAAAACTGAGAAACTGAAGCAAACATTTCCTAAATTTAAATTAATATTGCAGCAAATGTGGCATATCTCAGCTCTAAGGGCACTGATTGAAATGCTGCGGATGAAAATGAACAGTAAATCCATCATTCAGGCGTGTTCAAATGAGGCTTCCACTTCATTACGGCAGGAACTGAACTCCAACAGCCTCCCCGGGGTTTTGGCTACCAGGGTTGTCTACAGGGTTGTTCAGCAGCATCATGTTTTTGTGTCTCTGTCTGTGTCTCCAGGAAGGGGAGCCCCATCTGCTGCCACACAGGGGGATAAGAAGAAGATGAAGAAGGGGAAAAAAAACTGCACGCAGCTTTTCCAAACTCCAACCCACTTGAGTGTGACTCAGAGAAGCTGGTTCTGACACTGCCAGTGTGCTGGTGAGAATTCATAATCAGCATCATGTAACATCCATGTCAGTCACTGCTGTGGCTCCCTGACTGACTTCTAACATCCTCCTCCCAGATTTTGTAATACAACACAGATGATCTGCCTTACCTTACATTTCCCCTGTAAATCTCAACTCGGTGAAAACCTTCCTCTGCAGCCTTCTCTCTTAATCTTCTCGTCTGTTGCTCTCTTGTTGAGACTCTTACTCACTAAATTCTAATAATTAGGTTGACTATCTTTTCCCTGTTGTGCTTGTCCTGGTAAATTATTGCTTCAGTATGGCAGGTGTTCTTTTTAGTGACAGCAACAGTAATGCTAGCACCAGTAACATGGTGCCTATTGCTAAGCTACAGTACATCTGACTCTGCCAGGTTTGAGCCTATCCTCTCTGGCTCAGTTTCCTCTCAGCGGGTGTTTTGCTGGTTTAGAAAAAGTGTGTTCCCTGAATTAGTTCCTGAAACAACCCTTCCCAGGGCCACAAAAACTTTCTTTTTTTTTATGGAGGAGCTCTGTCCTTACAGATCTGAAAAAGAAATCCAGCCAAGCCTCCAAGCCAATAAGTTGTTTTTTTCTTTTTTAAATTAAACATTCACTGCACTACACCATAAACCAAAAGAAGGCTTGGATATGTGGTTACTGCAAGAGAAAGCCACAGTGCATCTTTTCTCCAACGAGCGAGCAGGTATGCAGGTTTTTATCTCTGCAGGGGGCGCGGCACTTTTTCAGCCAAAACAGTTGTGGTCCGAAATTTACATACTCTGATCATGGGCATGAATGCCATGGCAATTTGGGGCTTTTAATGATTTCTTTGAACCGTTCTTTTTTTCAGGGTGGAATGATTGTTCAGGATACATCTTTAATGACTTTGAAAAACAAGAATTGGGTGCACAAGTTTGAATTTATTTTTTAATCCACACTGAAGTAAACATACAGACTCAAATATATACATTCATCACCTAAATCTTTTACAACGTGGTGCTAAAGGTACTACAATGGTTTGTACGCTGACAAGGCCAAGGCCTGGTAACCTCCCATTAGTGATCAGAACAAAGGGAAAGTCCAAGGAGCCTGAGCAGAACTGTAGATGTATACAAGTAGGAAAGGTATCTTGATTCCAAGATCGTCACTTCAAACAAAGTTTTTCAGATGTGTCACAACAGCCTCAGAGCATGATGATACCACCCATCATGCTCTGAGGCTGTTGTGCTGTTTGTTTGTTTTTACTGGTACACTGCACAAAGTGGATGTAGTAATGAAGAAGCAGGACTGCCTCAAAATTCTTCAACTTCACCTCAAATCAACAACCAGATGGTTAAAATTTGAACACAATTGGGTGCTTCACTAGGATAATGATCTCAAAGACACGCCAAGACTGATTTCAGGACAGATAAAGCAGGCTAACCTGGAAAGGCCTAGAAAGGCATTCCCAAATCCCCGACCTCAACCCTATTGTACTTAAAATGCAGATCTTTGCTAAGAAACCAAATACTTTAAATGAACTCTGCCAAGAAGAGTGGTTGAATATCCAGACAGAATTACACCAGAAGCTTGCTGATGGCTACCAAAAGCATCTGGTCACTGTGCAAATTGCTAAGGAACATTAATCAAATGATAGTGGTGGTGTATGTTTATTTGACTCTGTGTGGATTAGAGACAATCCAAAATCAATTCAAATCGTGCACCCAAGTCTTGTTTTTTAGTTATTAAAGATGTATGCTGTATAATCATTCCTTTGTTTCAATCATTCCCTCAGAGATTTACATTTATCTGGAAAAAAAAAACAAAAATTGTGCCTTTTTTTTTTTAAAAAAAAAGATAAACTGTTACTTCTTTGCAGCCTAATGAATCCACAGATGCAGCTACCTGCTTTGTATGATGCCTGCAGTGGTTGACCCAGTCAAATTAGTTTGCAATCAGATTGATTATTTATGATTTTACTCTTCAAGTTATTATCAGTGACGTCCAGATTTTACAGAGAAATTGCTGTGAATATGGCCTGTTCAGAAGAAAATACACTGATCTCTTTCGCTCTTGCAGTTATGTATGGTTCCCTCTTTTCCACTTTAGTATTCTAAGTTCTTGTTCTTTTAAATGTTTTCCAGGAATATTACCATCCTTCTTGATCATCTTCCTTATTTATATGCCTTTATTTATTTATGTAGAATTGCTGTAATGCATGTATAACATGGGATTTTATTTAATATACATAGGATATTCTCAGTTTTACATGTATGATATACATTAGGGATCCTCATACTCCAGGCCTCGAGGTCCAGTGTCCTGCAGATTATGATGTGGGATTATGGTGTGGGGTTGTTTTTCAGGAGTTGGGCTTGGCCTGTTGGTTCCAGTGAAAGGAGCTTTTAATGCTTCAGCATACCAAGACATGTTGGACAATTTTGTGCTCCCAACTTTGTGGGAACAGTTTGGGGATGGCTCCGTCCTGTTCCAACATGACTGCACACCAGTGCACAAAGCAGGTCCATAAAGACATGGATGAGAGAGTTTGGTGTGGAAGAACTTGACTGGCTTGCACAGAGTCCTGACCTCAACCTGATAGAACAACTTTGGGATGAATTAGAGCGCAGACTGTGAGCCAGGCCTTCTCATCCAACATCAGTGTCTGACCTCACTAATGTGCTTCTGGAAGAAGGAAAAACACCTCAAAACATCTCAAAAATTCCCATAAACACACTCATAAACCTTATGGAGAGCCTTCCCAGAAGAGTTGAAGCGCTAACAGTTGCAGAGGGTGGGCCAACATCCCATTAAACCCTATGGATTAAGAATGGGATGTGTGCATATACATATATATAGGTGTGTGTATATATTCGTGTATATATGTATATTAATTCTGCATAAAATTTTATTTTTAGGAGGAAAAATGTAGACAAACAGGCAAAACAGCTTGCAGGTTGCCTCTGACTCTTCTTAAAAGTGAAATCTTCACTCAGGTTGCTGTGGCTCACATTTGCAGCAAAGAAGCCTCTTCTGGACAAAAGTGACATGTGGTGCTCTGGGAGGAAGGTTTAGGCTTCTAAGCTGCTATTTCTTAGCGCTGCTATTTTCCCCTAAGATTCTGGGAGATATTTTTTGCCTTTATTTGATGTATATGGTGAAGCCTAGAAAAGAGAGTGAGGGGAACAGAGTAAAATAAATGCCACAGACCAGACTAACATCCACCTGGACACAGGAGTTGAAATATCAGCTTTCTTTTCTGTTAGTGCTCTGCTCGAGCTGGCCTGCATGTAGACAGCCTTACCTAACAGGGCTCAGTTTGCCCTATGCTGCTAACCAGTTTTTAGGACATTGAGCCACCTCTTTTCTGCTCTGCAGGTCATCTACAGTAGACAATGTGGTACATGTATAAGTTGCACCACAGCATTGTGGTTAAAGTCTTACCAAACAGCGTGTTTTGACTTGACTCCTCATTGAAAGTTTAAAATAAACATACTATTGCTAATATCGGTAGCTCCGGTACATCCACCATACACAGAATTTAGGTACTTCCTCCCTAATAAACTGATATTATATATAATATTACTAATAGTTAATAAAAATTAACGTTCAAATTCAACTTCTGAATGTTCTTGGTGAACGAATGTTTTAATATTTCCTTTTCGTTTTACAGGAGCAATGTAACAGTTCTAATACAGAAGGTTAAACTGATGCAGTGGAGCCTGCACTGGAGGTTTACATAATGAAAATATGCAGTTTTCAATACCATAAAACCACTAAGCCTGTATTACAGATATGGAAAATACAATAAAAACACCATACTGCTCATTTAGCGCAATAACATAAACCATGCATCTCAGTAACTTAGGGTACATGTGTAAATGTCTTTGGATCTAAATTTCATAACTATTCACTGCTTGACAGTTAGCTCTGTCAGACACCGCTTTCATCAGTTAGCTACAAAGTTACGTAGCGGAGTTGACCCTCCAAATCTTTCCATTACAGGTTTTCTACAAAACAACAGGTAAAGCATTACTCTAGAAATGGCAGATTTATTTATTTTGGTATTAATACCTAAGACCAAGCTGACTGACTATAAAATGCTAATACTATAACTACTAGCTACTAAGGTCTTTCAGCCTTGCTAGCTACACTAACAATTCATCTGCAGGTATCGTCATCAACTCTGTCACATGACAGACAGCAGAGATGAACATATTCATAAATGCCACAAGCAATAGGACTGAATGGAGCCTGGATGGGCACCCAGCAGGAGGTTAGGTCTCTTCGCCTGACATTGTAAAATTTGCACATTGCCACTGCTTTAGTTTTACAGCCCACAGAGGCCCCCCACTGGCCCAGGGCCCTATGCAGTTGCATTGCCTGGTGACAAGCTGCACCTCAGTTTCCAAGTAAAAGAAAATAAAAAAAAATGGATGGGATTTAAAAGAAGTTCATACTTTGGCGTAACTGCACAAAAACTGCCACTGTATTTAAAATGAGACAACGAATGCTTAGACGTGATTGGATGAGATAATTAAGAAACAGGGAGCTGGGAGGTATTGGTTGTGTCACAGTTTTGAAAAACATTGTTTCTGAGGTCAACAATGAATTTTCAACCTTGAGCACTGTTTGTTTATTATCCTTTCAGAAATTCCATTTGTGTCTCTTGGAGACTGTCAGACAAATATAACAAGAACAATAAAGACATCACGGTTACAGACGTTAAGAAAATGCTGCAATGGTAGTGTTGTGTGTGAAAGAAGTGGCCAGCTGGCTCTGAATACTTAAAGTAAATACAACTTTTGTTTTGTGTATTTTATTTTCAATATCCAGTCATACCAGGTTTCTGCTTTCAGTAACAAACTTACAGTGATCAATTTATAGGTTATTATTTTTTAAGGCTCAGCTGATCAGCCCACTCTGTGAATGACTAAAGTAAAAGTATGGACACGCGCTATAGGTTGCTTTTCTATCACAGCAACTTCTCCCACACACCAGCACAGATTCGCTTCTCACAATAAACCTCTAAGTTAGACTGACACAGGTGCTGCTCTGTTTTGGATCGATGGGAAGGTTCTCCACTGTTCCAAGTTTTCCCCATTTGTGCATTAAGGCTTTCACTGTGGTTCACTGGAGTCCCTTAGAGCCTTAGAAAGGGCTTTGTAACCCTTTGCAGACTGAAAGATGTCAGTCGCTTTGTTTCTCAGCTGTTCTCGAGTTTCTTTAGACCGTGGCACGATGTGTTGCTTTTTGAGATCTGTTAGCCTGCTTCACTTTGTCAGACAGGTTCTATTTAACTTTAGTAACCACACTGCTCGCATTGACACCTATGGGCAATTTAGTGTAGCCAATAAACCTAACCCCAGTAACTGCATGTCTTTGGACTGTGGGAGGAAACCCACACAGACACGGGGAGAACACGCAAACTCCACACAGTGAGAGAGCCCGGGCCAAGGTGGAGTCGAACCCAGGCCTTCTAACTGTGAGGCAGCCGTGCTAACCACCGTGCAGCCAACATGAACGTGAGTGTGAATGGTTGCCTGTGATTCTGTGTTGGCCCTGCGACAGGCTGATGACCTGTTCAGGGTGTACCCTGCCTCTCGCCCTATGTCAGCTGAGATAGGCTCCAGCCCCCCCACGACCCTGAAAGAGGATAAGCGGGTGCGAATGGATGAATGGATAACGCACTGATTTCTTGATTCAGCAGGTCTGGCAGTTAATTCCTGATTTAACAATGGGGGCAATTACTTTTTCCACAGAGGGGTAGGCAGGTTTAGACAGCTTTTAATAAATGAAATCATCATTTAAAACTGCATTTTGTATTTACTCGGGTTATCTTTGTCTAATATTAACATTTGTTTGTCTGATATATTTAAGTGTGACAAATATGCAAAAGAAAAGAGAAAGATATTTGTGTCTGTGTGTGTGTGTGTGTGTGTGTGTGTTCGGATTTATATATAGCATTAGTGTCAGCGTGATGAGGAAGACCTGTGTATGGAAACCCTATTTCCATCATCAGGGTGCAAGAAGAAAGCAGATCCACATAGCAACAATGTAACTAAGTCAAAATGTATTTATAGAAGCTAAAAAAAGATCAATGAAACTGAATGAAAAGCTCAAAAATACATGCAGAATAACCCCTTCGATCACGATGCAGGAATTTAGGTGAAAAAATTCATTTATGTTAGAAAATGAATATTACAGCACAATACACAACTACAGAAAATGATGTACACAAGTGTGTACATGTGTAGGGGTTAAACAGACTGTGCAGAATGAAAACCAAGATGGCAGCAGCCTTCCAGATTTCCAAGCAAGTGAAGTCATTTCCTTTTATGAGGTGGAGGAAGCCGCGCGTTAGGACCCGCAAAAGATGAAGCCAATGGCTCGTCCGACAACCAGCGCGGATGAGGTATTAAAAATGCCTCAAAGTCTCACATTTAACTTCTTTAAAAAGATGGACGCCTTTATGCAACACCTTTCTGTTATTCTGCTCCCTGCTGTGCAATAAAGATCCTGAAGCACATACATCAAAAACTAATTTCCACTAATAACCCACTTTATCATTTAATTGCCTGCACTGTGAGCTTTTGTTAGTAGTTAAATAGTCTACAACTTCATCACAGCTGTTCTCCCTTTATTCCTATGAATGTTTTTAGTGTTATTCTGTTATTACCGCTTTGCTAATTGGCTTGCATTGTGTTTTGATGTTCAGCCACATCAAGTCAGTAACCCCATTGGATCCGGATGCCCAGCTAGCTGACTCCATGTTCTCTACTAACTGACTGCCCACCCCACCCCCCCACACACCTCCCTGGTGGTCAGGTCTCTGACGATCAAACAGTTGCTGCTAGACTCACAGTGTGATGGAGGTACACTGAACAACAACCGCCATCCCATATCAAACATAGTTTCTTGCCATTAACTCATCATATCCTCTCCACGGACGCCTCCCTCGAGTCGCCATGCATGTAATAAAGACTGTGTCACTCTGTGGCTTGATACGGTTGTCTGAGTCTATCAAGATCCAGGTTCCTTGGGGGAAAATGAAAAAGGATTGCAGGAGTAGATCTATAGAAGCTGGGTAAAATGAGATTGAGAGCTCTTTTTCCTTTTTATGTCTAGATATTTTGAACTGATGTTCCACTTTATAACAGCGTAATGGCATAAGCGCTACAAATTCACAGGCATTTGGAGATAAGTGGAGGGAGTCATTGAGGAGATTTTAGGCATGATTATAATAAATTAGGATTCTGAAGAAACGTGTGGGCACATTTTTATAAAGCTGGATCTCTCCATTTGAAATCTCATAAATATGTTCAAATTAATAGCAGCTGTTGAAACGATAGGGGTGGTGGTGGGGGTGCTGATAAGAGTTAACAAAACTGACGCTGCTGTTAGATGTACATACACACAGATACGTTTTATGTACTTGACCTCTTCTTCTCGCCTCACTCCCACAAAATCCACTCGGTGATAAAGTTGTTTGCGCTGCCGACGCTGACTTCACCTACAATGAAAGCCTTTAAGTGCCTTGTACTTTCCCAACTCAGATGCTTCACAGACCTCCTCCTTGACACTGGTTTTCCTCTATCGCGCACATTGCAGTCAGTATCACCCTAAACCCAGCTGAACTTTATCCTTTTCCAAGCCCTGAATGAGCAATAACCTGTTGTAGAGGTGGAGGGAATGACGGATTTCAAAAGCATCAAATAGATAAGATAGTGATGCTGCTTTGAGCTGCCCCAGGTTCTTCAAATTACAAGAAAAGCTGTCAAAGATGGCTATTTTTCTCAGAACAGATGGCGGTAAAAAGAAAAAAAGAAATCCTGTTTCTGTGTTGCATTATGGTCTACAGAGGCAGCTGTCGGAGGAGAAATTGGTTCATCTAAGATGGATTTCTCCCCACATGAATATTGGTGTAAAGTGATGAGTCTAGAAAGATGCCCCTGCTCTTTTATTCTGATGGCTGATGTCAAAGCGTGGTATTTATCTTTGATGTATGAGATGGCTGAAACTTCACTTACGTGCCTGAAGCGGCTTAATGCGACGTCTCGTTGTCCACGGCTATGGAAGGAAAAAAGGCACACAAGGTCTTGGAACTGATCCACTGAAACCAAGATGGATAAAACTGACGAGTTGGGCTTGGCAAGATAAAAAATAATTAGAGGTTGCTTTGAGTTCAACATCAGCGTCGCTTGACAGCTGATAAACTGTACTTTCAAGAAGCGCCACAAGAGCCAATCAAGCTGCACCTCAAATCATTCAAATGCAAAAACAAGAGAGAGAGAGCAAGAGGCACAACCGCACAAAAAAGTGCATTAAGAAATTGCAAATTAAGCAAGGTTTTAGTTCAGGTAGGGCGCTGAAATTCACATGCACTTGCTGATTGGCATTCACAGCTGCAGTATGTAGATTGAAACATCCAATCTTATTCATGCAGGTGTACAGAGTGAAAGTTATAACCTTTTACAGTCACCCTTCTGATCCCACTCATGCCCACGCGGTTAGCAGCTCCCTCAAACCACACGTGGGAATTTGTTCTCGCAGCGGTGGATGGAATTGTCTGATGTTACAGGAGTAACCAGCACAGCTCATTATCATGCCTTTAAATGTTCAAAATATGACTAATTTAGCTGTTAGACAGTGTGAGGATCTGTTTGCTTTTAATCCTACTTTCGATCAAATACCCTCTTAATTACGCAATTATGTGAGATGATACAATTTTAAATGGTTTCAGTGACATTGCAGCTTTGTTGTATGTCTTTTTTTTTGTGCTAATTTCTTCAAGATGAATTCCCTAGCTCCACGATGAGCTGTGCATCTGTGAGATTTCACTGTTATCAGAACTGACGCACCAAAACTGCCGTTTAAACCTACTGTTTCTAATGTTGCATCCACACAAGTGTGAATGAAGCTTATGTGTAACTTAAGGAGATCTGTATTCACTCATCTGCCTGCATGCATGGCTGTTTGGGCTGCTAGTCTAGACATTACGGCACTCGCACTATCCCACGCTGTTCAACTTAATTCTGTCATCTTCACTCCTGTCCAATCATTTTCTTATTTTTTCTTACTTTTTCGTATGTGCGATCCAATCAGCCGCTCTCCCGTATGCTTTAAATCTCTGTGCTCCTCTGTCGTCTTTCATTCATGCACCCGCCTCCACCCAGTCTCCACCTCATCCTTTCTAGGTAGACGTCCTCATTCAGATCTCCACTTGCGTCTTCTCTGCCACCACTAGCATTTAGACCTCAGCCTTCTTCCTACCACCGTTGCCATATTTGCTTTATTGGATTCTAATCATCAGATAGTTTATTACTCACACTCCCACTCACATGGGATTTTCTGTTTTTTAAGTGGGCTGCAGCACTCTTGACTTTGGGAACACCTAAACTAGCAGTTACAAGGAAGGACTGCGGATTGGAAACTATTATAAAATGTGAATACAGCTGCCTTGAGAGGCCATCAGAGCAGTGCTGTCCTTATGAAGAGAAGCGCTAGCAACTGCAATGACATAATGTTAACAGCCTCTGCAGCGAATTTTACCCTTTGCAACTACTATATATCCTGAGGTTATGCTTTTTTATGGGTATGACAGCTTTGATTGACCGGTGCCAGTTTTCTGCTTCGTTTCATCTAAGCTAATGCAAGGCACTGAAGTGGACGTCTTGACTGTGCTTATAGTGTTGGTGCCCTTTGAAACATTTTAATACATTTTTACCTGGCAAGATGAAGCTAAAGACAGTAACTCAAGACAGTTTTGTATGTGGCTTTTGATATATCCCAAAATCCCAAACTCAACGCTTCAAAATAATAGTTTATACTGATCTCTGTACACAACTTTTACACAGTCTATTCTCTTGACTTGTCAATTCTAAACAAAGCTGAACAAATCAATTAAATAAAGACTGAGAATATTATACAGAAAGTGACATTAAAAAGCATGCATACATGAAAATGCTGCTAAAACAAAAACAAAACATTGTTTAAACAAATACCTTTGCAGCTCTTAGAGAATTTATTTATTTATTTATTTATCAATTTCTGTACCTGGCGTTGCTAATATTTAAAGCAAGGGGCAACATCCAGAGCTCAAAACTGAGGTGAATCTGCAATGTGTGGTTAAAACTGCAGTTCCTCCAATGCCCACTTGAGGCAGGCTTCAAAAGGGATGCAATCACCATAGACACCCATGTCACAATTACCAATTTTACATCATTAAAAAAGTTTTTTTTAAAGTGGCTTTGACCTCGTTGATTGATAGCTATCTTATCTATAAAGTTAAGTAACCCACTGGTTTCTGAACATTTTTAGTGAATTATCAATTTAATTCAATTCAATTAAAATTTGTTATTATTATTATTTATATTATTGCCTCTAGGTGCATTATATTGCAAGGTAAAGCCCCTACAATAACAGAGAAAGCCCAACAGTTAAAGCACTTGGCGACAGTGGAAAGGAAAAATGCCCTTTCAACAGGAAGAAACCTCCGGCAGAACCAGGCACAGTTTATAAATGTAGCGAGCTAATCAAAGTTGCTGATGTTGACTGATAATTTAGGACTTGACACTCCTGTCCAAGTATGGTCTGATCTACAGTAGCCCCTTAAAAACCACATATTAGCAAACAAAATATTGACATGAATTTTTGGAGTGCAGAAACTAGTGTGAAATGTTACAGTGGCCACAGCCATCTTTCATATACAGTCTATAGGTACTAAACAAGTTTGCTAGTGTGAACTAGTAAGTTAGCACTACATTTATATAAAGTAACTTCCAACTTCAAAAAACTAACATCGCAGCAGCCAAAATGCTAATGTTTGAGCTTCAAAATGTGGAGTCCAAAACCAGTGGGAGATCACATACATCTTTTATAGCCCACTCTCTATGATTTAAACCGAAAATCAGATAAAGACATAATTTCTTTCTCTGAGTAAGAGGAAAAATTGTCTAACCTTATCTGAATGCTCAGCTCTTGTACATCAGGTCTGGATCACTAGGGAAAATATTAATACATCAAGAGAAAGTAGCTTTCTGATGTCCCGTCTACACAGAAGTTCGGGGGGTTTTCAGAGACAGGAGGTCTCTGATAAACCTCTGGGCAACAGTGAGCTTGTCTTGTCATGTATGAGACAGTTCCCTCACCTTGGGGCCTTATTGTTTAATGTTCAGCTGTGGCTACAAGCATATCACAGCAAAGTTTTCAATGCATCACACAGGCCACAGAGTCAGCTACAGTGCGGGGTACACAAGCTACTTTGAAAATTTGTATTATTGTAAACGCAGTCCAAGCTAAACCTCTCCCAGTCCTACTAAAATCCAAACGCATCACCTTCAGTGTCAAAATCCTGCTAAAGACGATGTTTCTTTGAAGTATGACAAAAACGATCTACATCTGGGATTTTGCTGCATAATACTATAGAATAGCACAAACCCACTTGGCTTGTCAACATTTTGCAGATTTTGACAGTAAAAATTTTCTTTTCCATCTCAACACTACCCTTTTTCATTTTTCATGAGAGGCTTTGCCTTTGCTTCGTTAGTACAAGAGGCGGCAAAGGAGATAGACAGCACACTTAAAAAAAGATTTTAGACAGCCGGAGACGGGCCTTTTAAAAGAAAAATTGCAGATCTCTCTCTTCGCTCTTTTCATTATCTAATATTATGAAGAAGTGACAGTACCCATGGGAAGTGGCAACAGATACAGCAGCTAGCATCAATAATTCATGCATTCATATACTGAGCAAATATGGGCTCACTATTGTCAGGCAGTTAGATATAATGTCGCTGAAATGGAGAGGAAAAAGCCAGAAGCAATCTCAAATGGCCCGGTGATCGTTATTCAGCGGTGGTTAATTGTGCTAATTCTGGAAAGGCTAAGATATCCCTCTGCAGACCAACGAAATTAATGTGTGGAGGAAGAAGTCCTCTATTGTTTAAGGAATTAATTACAAGCATTTAATGAAAAGGAAATATTCCCATTTGCATTTTCATGGCTCGAATATCCAATGAATCTCGTGCTGATATAGATTGACAGGGCAGGGTTTTTTCTTCCCACTTTTACCACACACTAATGGAAATTGCCTTTTAACCGACATATGAAATCGTACCAAGATAATGTCCCCTAAAAGTCATTTCCATTGATTTTGGATGCCACTTTTGAATAGCACTTTTCCATAATTTACATCATTTTTGCCTTCAACATTCTCAGCCATATACCTCTAACGCTACTGATGCTGCTGCGCTGAGCAGCACTGAGTTCAGATATTCAGTAATGCGTCTTTCCTGCAGCCACTGGACATCACTGCGTTTTTTTTTGTTTTTTTTTTAACTCAGATGGCTGCATGCCTGAAGATAAAACATTTTCAACTTTCAGGGACATTTCAATGATGTCCCAAATTTATGAAGATGTTGTTTTAAGAGCTGTTTTGACCCACAACATGATGGCAAAATGCCCTAAGGATGCCTTGAAATGGACTGCGCGATACATTTGCAGACCCGTGCAACATCAGTCACCACCCAAGAGGGAAAGAAGGTGGGGGGGGTGGGGTGGGGTGAGTGAGAGGACTCTCATTTTGATTAGGAGGGCCTTATTCCCTCACTTGCTTTGTTCAAGGCCTGAGGTCTGAGTTTTGAAAGCGTCGGACCTTCAATGATCTTCAGCAGTTTGTTTTTAACAAGCAATGACAAACAACATCATCTACCCCCCCCCCCCCCCCCCCCCCCTCCCCCCCCCTTCCTCTCTCC
>VUQK01031084.1:0-11311 GCA_015106715.1 Bujurquina vittata
CAACCGTCTCAAATTATTTAAAGAATTTAAATCTGATCTAATGTAATAACTGAGCATTTTTAGCCAATCGCTCGTTTCTTTAGTGCTCAGAGACGGAAGTGAGCACTTGCTTGTCCCCAGAATTTCAATCCTGGGCTTGAATGTAGTCTCAGCTCTCAGTCCATCGTGTCCTCGGTCTCAGCTTGATCTCTCTGTGTCACTATGTTTCTATTTTTGTCGTTTCCACGGTAACCTCTCAAACTCTCATCCGTACTCACTTTGTTACAAAGTAACCGCCGGCTGGAACTAGCTTGGCGGTATCACGTGACACGGCCAAACTCGCATGCGATTGGTCTGTGGGTTTCCTCGGGCGCTTCGCCATTACCGTAAGGACTGTAAAAGCTGCGCTGGTAAAACACAAAGTGCTCAACACGATTTAAGTGGTCGTTTGTGTTTTGGTATTGGGTTCGGGTCCGTATGAGACATCATTTCGGTCTGCATCCGGACCGAGGTCCGCCATTTGGGGATGCCTGCCCTATGGATTCAGTTTTATTTATATAACTCTAAATCACAACAAATTGTCACCTCAAGGCAACTGTGAGACCTGGGACAGCCCCCCCCCCAAGTAAATGGTTGGATGGATGTTATGGTAAAAGTCTTAATCTTGGTTATTCTGGTCAAGAATTCTAGTCTTTATTATATAATTCAATTTATTAAATATTATATGGAAGGAAAAAAATTGCCAAACTTAGGATTTAAACCTGTATTGCCAACCTCTGTCACAGCTATAGAAGGAGAACAAGTCCAAAGAGTCCAAAATGAACTTCTCTCCTCTCCAGCTGTTGAACATAAACTATATTTTTACTGGTCAGTATAATTTTCCTTTTGTGGGACACATACATTCCTTTCAGTTCATTTCAGTATCTGAACTGTTTGAAGGTTACAAAAAAACCCCACCTCATAGCTGGGGTGGGGGAGGTCGTGTTGGGGGGAATAACAGGATCTTTATGGGAGTGTGTGTGTGTGTGTGTGTGTGTGTGTTATATCCGGACAGCAGAAGGCAGAGGCAATGCATCCTTAAATGTACATCCAGCAGAGACTCTAAGTGTATTTTTGGATCAGGCATTTACCTGCCTGTGTGCTCGATAACCTTCCTCCTTGTTAAATGTTTATACTCTAAAACATGAGACATGAAATGGTGAAGGGGGTGTGAATGACTCAACAAGCTAGCTTTCATTCGTTTCCATTAATTTTTTTTCCAATAAGAAAAATTGCAGGGCAACCAAAATGTTTCCAAATAAGTTTGCATCTGCCGGTAACACAGCACATTCCAAAGCTTTTCCCATGAAAGAATGGAGAGCTTTGTTCTGTTTAGTGTAGGTAAGGGAATCCAAGCATCCACTCAGTGCTCATGGCTGTCAGTGTGGTTTCTAGGTGAATGGAAATGTCTGTCAGCAGGACAATACTACCGTTTTTGTGAATCAAATTATGCAGAGGAAGCAGTGAAAGTCAGGGCAGGATGAGCTCCAGGAAAAAAAACCCTACGTATTTTTATAAATGTGGTTTTCTAAGTGATTTTTTAAAAAAAAGAGAGTTTCACCAAATTGGACATAGCTGCAGGTATTTAATTCCAGTTCAGTAACCTGCACTGAGGCTGTGTAAAGGTCATTTTCTAACAGTGTAGTATAATGTGCTCATGTACTTACCCCAGAATACTACAGCAACAGATGGAAGGAGATAGTGATGAATGACATATTTCTTAGAGTGTGTTTGTTAGCTGTTCTGCTTTGTGTCTAAAAAAGTCTTAAAAATTGCTGCAGTCTAACTGTTGATAGGAGCGAATTAACTTAGTCCTCATTAATAAATTGGTCAAACAGTGGGATATCTAATGCAATACTTTATTGGCTTAGAAATTAACATTTTGTAAAAAAAAAATAAAAAAATTAAAAAAAAAAAAAAAAAAATAAAAAAAAAAAAAAAATATATATATATATATATATATATTCTAAATTACTTATGATTGCATTAAAATGGATGGAATCTGTTTCTTTTCTTTAAAATAAATCTTTTCAGCTTCGTCGTGTGTTTTTGAAATGCTCATTGTTGCCCTAAGAGGGTAAAAAGGATTCAAATATAGTGCGATAATATCTGTTTATTTTCACAATCTCTAAATATTTATGATCACACGGGCAGCAGGATTTTTCCTGGCTCCGAATGCGTCTTTGTGTAGGGAGTGTGCACATTAGCACAACTGGTCTGCATGCAGTGAAAGCAGTGAGGATTTTATCAAGTGCTCATGAATCCGTGCATTTGATAAACCAACGTGCATTTTATGCTCAAGTCATTTTATTGGGGTTCTTTTGCCGCTAGGGGCAAAGCCAGAATCTTTTTAGGGGTATTTTTTCATAAAAGCTTTTAGTATTTGAAAACTCAAAATAAATCCAGTTACTTGCTCTTTCGCTCTTCATAGAAACATCTTTCCTAATGGTCATGCACGCTTCTTCAGAAATGCAAATATATGGAACCTGGGTTTTATATAAGCATTTGAGTGTCCAATTGGACAAGCTATCTCCTTTTATGTGGGGTCTATAACCTCATTAAACCCCACTTTATGATATGAGCACAGATGGGTCTTGAAAGTGGATGCATAATGTAAAATATGGCTTTTATCACCCAGTCAGCGCTGGAGACTTAGGCACAAATATGAACTGGTAACTGCGTAAGTGATATGATCCCTTGGTTTGCTTTTTACTGTCCCATCACTGATGCGTTTGAATGTGTGCGTGAGAGGCTTTTCACCACCCGGTCATGTTAATTATCCTCTGCTATGTATTATTGTTTTTAATAATACATAAAAGTGTCCATATGGAGATGCAATTTCAAGTTTTAAAAAGAATAAATCTATAATGTTTATTGATTCAAGCTAAAGAAAATGGCGTGGCATGAAAATGAATGTTTCAAATATACTGTAGGTAATAGGAAACTGTCTACATACCCGCATGCAGTGTTTTTCGCTGATAAGGTATGGGCCGATGGGGAGTGTGTCTGTGTGAGGGAGTGAGGAATGGACAGGGAGGGGGCAGGATGGAGCCGTATTAACAGGAACACTTGAGTGAATTTGAAGAATAGGCTTTAAACATGCAGAACGGCCACAATACTGGGCCCCGACTGGCAGACAGTACCACCTTCTCCCATTCAAATGATGCAAACCTGCCTGATTGGAGGGATTTAAATACTTGTTTCAGCACACTGTCCAAGCAAATCCAAGACCACTTCAGTGTGTGTGCGTGTGTGTGTGTGTGTATTTAACTGCCAGTAATCTGAATGTTAAAAAAAAGGTTTGAAAGCCAGCTGTGTCTCAGAGCATCTTTAAATTGCTAAAACTAAGATGGATCCCATTAAAATTCTTCTTTTTTAAAAAAAAAAATATATTTTGCATGCATGAATGTGTTGTTTGCAATATTTGCCATTTGAAGTGTAGTTTGCACAGCAAATCAAGACCTTATGAAGTACACATATAAATAAATTATGCCTCGAAATATCATACAGCCTTGAAAAAGTGGAAGCACTTGGGTTAAAATAATAGTACTGCGGGCTGTCCGCACACAGCAGCTTCTTCAGATACAGCACCGCAAATGAATATTTTAATTTGAGTTATTCGGTAATTTGGAAAGGTCCAGAGCAGATACAGCTGCTCTTATGGAGTGACGGCAGGTATTGTTGCCATGGAGCAGCAGTAAGTGTTACCCTGATTGTGGCAGTGGTGTAAGTGTCCAACAGTATTATCTCTGTCAAGTGGCTGTGCGGGTATGGTTATATGATCTTGTGAGGTAAAGCTGGCCCCACAGAGTTAGGTATACACAGATACAACAAAAAACTCTCCACCCCTTTTGTGCACGCACACACACATATATATATATATATACCCACACTATGTCTGACCCGGGGGTCAAGGTGCAGTGACTCTGAGGTTTGTCTAACTGGGCCTCTTGAAACTCTTGCTTTGCATTCCAGCACCCGGAGGAGGGGGTTGTTGCAGCCAGGCTTATTACTGGAGAGCGAGCCTGAGAGAAAGGCTGATAGAGAGGGAGAGAAAAGCGAGGGAGGGAGACGTGGGGGCTGGAGGAAGCTGGAAGGTATTATGCACTATTTCCTTGCCTTCCTAGAAGCCGCCACTTGTTCCCTCCCACTTGGCCGGCAGAGTTCTGTGGCAAAGTAAAAGAAAACGTTGAAAACTTGAACCTGCTGTGCTCGAGCTGCCTCGGCCTTCAAAGTAGCTCACTTGTTTTCTTTCCCTGCCCTTCCCTGTGCATGTTTCTCGCACTCTTTCTCGCTCCTTCGCCCTCTCTCCATTCGTCTCTCTCTCTCTCTCTCTCTCTCTCTCTCTCTCTCTCTCTCTCTGGGCTGTGTGTAAGAGGATCACTTTGTTTCCGTTGCCTTTTTCCGCGGTGCTGCAGACACACATGGAGGAGAGGATTGGATTTGAGGAGATACAGACGAGGTGCACAGCTGCAATGGTCCCCTCTATCTCCACACCAGGACTACCCCCCCACCTCCACCCCTCTTGTGTGTGTGCGTGTGTGCGTGTGTGTGTGTTTGACTGTCTCTCTCTGTCGCACTCTCTGTGCTATCCGCCTCTACGTGGGGTGGGGGGTTTGCCATATAGGAGCTCAGAAAAATGGAAGTGGATTGGAGATAGACAAGAGAGGAATCTTTCATTCCAGGGCTTGGATGTCAGGATCAGGGTAAGTGTTTCTCTCTGAGCACTGTTTGGAAGTTCTGTCCCTGAGAAAGGCCATCTGCCTGAAATCTCAGGAGTGTGTTTCATTTCTCTTTTCATTAATATGCTGCTGCTTTAACTTCTTTTGCTGGACTTAAAACTCTGAGTCTAGGTGTTAAAAAAATCTGCCTGATTTTCCTCACACTCTTCACTGTGTTGAAGCTCATTCTTAAGTTACTCTCTATGGCTACAATTAATTTGACAGTGCTGGCGATAAGAGAAGCTAGGCCTTTGAATTTGTACCTTTTTGGGGGTGGGTGGGGGGTGCAAGGGTAAGGTAGAGTGATGGATTTGGCATCGGGTGGGGGGGTGTTGGGGGAAGGGAATTTGAAGAGGTCAAAGAGAACAATGGCTGTGAAAACTTTATTAGGCATTTAGTTATGCCACTGTGAAACATGCGCCCGTTTGCAGCCGTTTATTTTAGCTAATGAAATTCATCAGCTGCTCAGTAGCTGCACTTTTTCACGAGCGCGGGGATTTTTAGGTGGGGTGGAGTGCAGTTGCGAGACATTGAACAGTTTTTGAGACACCACAAAACTGTTCAATGTCTCATGTCTCATGTGCAGCTCTTTCACAGAAATGAAATGATCCACATGGGAAAGGAAACGTTATAGTGAGGAATGTGTTCATAGCCTAGTTTTGATACAGAAATCAGAGAGAGGAGTTAAGTTTCCAAGTTCACAGTGGATGTTGTGGACTGAGCCTCGATCCACATTTCATCGGCCTTTCATGGATTGCTTGAGGAATTCCGGCTTTTTTTGGATGGCGTTGTTGAAAGAGAAGCTGTGGCAGATCGCAGTTGGCTGTTCTCCTTTAAATGCAGAAGCAGGTCACAGTTTTCACATAACTCCATTATGTGAAATGTGAGGGCCACTTCTTGAGCACCGGGCCAACATAGATATTTGTTTTTGTTTGTATATTTATGGTAGATTATTATACAGTAATTAGTTAATAATAAGATGTTATAGTGATTAAGATTTTTTGTGAATTGTGTTCCTCTGGATGAATTGTAAATTAGATTTAATTATCTAATACTTTTAAAACTAATCTAGCTTTTTTTTTTTTTAAACCCACAAATTTTGGTGCAATTAAAAATAAAACAAAATAAAAACAAAATAACTAAAAAATGTCCAATCAAACTTTGTGTTTTCTTGAATCAAAATGTAATATAAAATATATCATTAGCATCATTTAAAATGCAGCTTTAATTTTATTTTAGGTTTTTTGAGGTGTAAATATTCTTTACAAACTATGCTGAGTGTAAGTCTAACAAAGTAAGTCTTCTCACTTATTTGCACCCAGAAAGAACTGCTTTGTGAGTCTGTGAAATTAGCTGAGCTAAGTGAGTTGACTCATTTTGGGCAGCTATTGAACTTCAGAGCCGTGATTTATGTGTCTCACCTTGACGGTTCACTGGCAGTTCGGAGTTTTTGACCTCACTCTTTGAGGAAATCAGAACCCGATTCTCTGACCGGCTCGCTCTGTGCCTCCCTCGTTCCCTTTGTTCATTAGACATCTCAGTAACATGGGAATCAAGCATCTCGACTGGCGGCAATGAACTTATTTCTCCTGTGAAAGCTGCTTTTTCGAGCCACATTTTAACAGCTTCGGCTGTACCTCTGTTAATTTATTTATGGTGTGCTCTGAGTAAAGTTGAACTTACAGTATGTGGGGAAGCTTAGGTGGTCTTCACTCGCTGCCATAGCTCTTTTCCACATGCACACGAGCAATCTGCTGCAGGATCTGGTTCTCTAATTTGAGCTTTTGGGTCACAATTTAATGAAGCAACTGCAGAGCTTCTTGAAAAAGGCCTGTCAAAAAGTTGTATTCCTGCTAGAGAAGGCTGCTGTTTCAGCTTCAGCAGCGTGTTAGAAAGAAACTTAAATTGCCTGCTCAGCACTCAGGATGATTTTGTGGCTCTTTACACACTTTTTTAAATTGTTCCTCTACTGCTCTTGGCTCGAATAAATTTTTGTGATAGCTGCAGCTTTTTGACGTTAACAGCAGGATTTTTGGATCAAACAGATTTAGCTAAAATTGTTTTCATTTCTTTGTATTTAGTGATATAATTTATAAAATGCATTTGATCTATTATAATAGAGTAATATATAAGTCCTGATAAATGACAAACCCCAGAGTTCAAGGCTAGTGAAGTAGACATTAGTGTGTGTGTGTGTGTGTGTGTGTGTAGGGGGGTTTCCAATGGTGTGTCATTTGGTGATCTTGGCTGCTTTTTTTTTTTTTATGCCAAGTAACGACATGTTGTCAGATAACCTGCCTGACCTCCTCAGCCATTTTTAGCTTCTCCTGCGTGCCTGCTCTAGTTATAAATTAGCCCGGTTCTTATATGCAAGCAGTGGAAAGGAAAAGCTCACTTAGTAGCAGTGATTTATTAGTTGTTAGCCTGCCACTGCCATGTGAATGACAGAGGTGCCATTCAGGATGAAAACAGAAACCCAGAACGCAGGCGGGATCTGACTGCTTCAGGAAATAGGAGGTGGTTTTCTTTTCTGCCACTCAACCAGGGGAGAAATCGCATGATTTACATTCGAGTATTCATGCCAAGTAGTATTTGAGTCATTCTCAGAGCATGATAGTGCCACACGATGATTTTCTGTACTACTCCTTATCCAGCCCTGAATTGTGTGTGGACATTTATGTAAATTAGCTTTGATTAAAAACTGCATTCATTGAGTCACCAGGTCAAATGCTTACTTTGCTCCAGTATAAGGTTTTAAAAGCTTTTAAAAAGCCCTCCCCTCTATTTCTACCACCATATTTGCTATTGTGCATCTTCCCACTGATTGCCTTTCAGCTACAGCATGTTTCTGTTAAAAGTCAAATTCTTTGTTGATATTTTAAACCCCATCGCGATGCAACCTGTGTGAACCGGTGTGCTATAATTATCAGTGTGCTGTTACCTGCAAACCGTGTTTGATTTGTCCACAGCTGCTCACCTGGCTCCTTTTTTCCAAGCACGTTTAGCTTAGCTTGTGCTGTAACCTTTGTGGCAGTTGTGTACATACTGGCCTATATGCTCCATACATGGCCAGGGTCACATATCCATTTGTGTAAATTGAGTTTTGCTGACTCCGATTACAGCCTTAATGCAAGTAAGATAATTTTGTTAAGATGTTTGTATGACAGGTTCAATGATGTGAGTATTGCCTTACTCGGGTTATGATCAAATTACTACAGTGAATGTAAAATAAATGAGTGGAAGCCCTGTTTGTCTCTGTTCTGTTTGCATTACTTAGCACACATGAGCACCACGAAAACTGCTCCAGTTTTTACCTCTTAAACAAGAAATACTGTAAGTAACACAGTGTGGATATTAGCAAGCTGTGGCAAATGTGAGTAGTGTGAGGTAAGCCAGGTTTTTTGAGAGTGGCTAACGAGACATGCTTCGCGTTGAGTTCTGCTGACTAATGTAGGCACACAGTGTGTGACAGTGAATTCATGTTGTTTCAGGAAGGAATATGATGGAAATAACTTCTCCAACAATGCAGCTGTTCATGCAGCATGAGTTCATACCCTTTAAGGCCAAGAAAAGAGGAGCTGTGCAACTGCTTCTTTGGCCGGGGTGATCTGATGAACCTTTATTGTGGACACTTTTAATTTTGCATATGATCTAGTTTTCCAGAGGAATCGTAAAGTTTGCATCATTAAATAACTATTCCCTACTCCATGTGACGGAAGCAAAAGCACGATTGGCTGTGACACCTCAGACAATTAATGAAATTATATTTTAAACCGGAGACAACATGGTGGATGAAGAAAAGCAGTGACCAACATCCCATAAGAGGCATTAAAGCAGTCACGGTACAAATGAGCACTGCTGGTCAGAACTTTCAAAATAAAATCACAGTAAAAACTGAATGCAGACTTTAGTGAGATTAACCATTAACCTTGAGTTTTATACGATAAACCAATCCAGCTCTTTACCTTTCTGTTATCTGCTGATACCGAGCGTTTAATAACTGTTGTCCTCATTGTGAGGAAGAGACTCCGAATTATTCTTTATGTTGAGACAACATCAAGCTCATCGTAAAACATTGCTTTTTGAACTTTATCTGAAATGTGACAAATAAATCCAAGGATATACATTTACTGAATTTGCATTTACGTGTAAGATAGTTAAAGAAAACATGAGCAAACTAATTACAATGTAAAAAAAATAGAAACATGTTTTGCTGTTATTTGCATTTATCGTATTTCTGCTCAAAGTGAGATTCATTAGATTATTGCATAATGCTGTCTATAACAGTCGCACTAGTTGTTCTGTATTTCCTCACACACACACACAGTGGGTGTGGAGCTGACATCCATCCATCCATCCATCCATCTCAACTGCTCATCCAGTTCAGGGTTTGCAGGAAGGCTGGAGCCGATCTCAGCTGTCATTGAGCGAGGGGCGGGGTACACCCTGGATAAGTTGCAAGCATGTTACAGAGTAGACTGCTAAAGTGAAATAATACTAATTAAGTTGATGACACACTTTATATTACTGTAAGTGCAATAGAATCTAAAAAGAACCAAAGACCTTCTAGCTTCTATCTGAGGTCATTTCTCTCTCTCTGAACAGAGAGGGTGGAAGTTAATGAGCGAGAAAGAGAGAAAAGCCTTTTTTAGTTGTGTCATCTGTCTTGACCAAAGTTTGCAGTTAAGTAGAAAACTCTTGCAAACATACAAAGAATAGCAGCGTGAAACTACTGCTGCTTTTCCATGAGCTTTCTGCCTTCTACTTACGCTTAGCTGCTGCCATCAGTTGTGCAATAAACAGTTTAAGATGAATGGATTGGCATGTTGTCACTGATACATGATCCAACTTTTTGGGTCATCTGATCCAAATATTGTAACTGTGAGTCCCAGCAGAAGAGAGCATGTGGTCTACTGACCAGATGCACATTGCTACTGCGTCAGAGATGTCCCCACCAGTGAGTCTTCTTAGTGTTCACAGATATGATTGGTGCAATCATGACTTCAATAGAGAGACATCTTCAGTTTCTTAATCAAGCTCAGATGGCGGCTCATGCCTAATCCCAATAACACCATCCAAAAAAAAACCCATGATCATCCATATGAGCGCAATCCAAACTCAGGAGGAACCTTCCTTTTTAAGCCAGACTTTTAAGATGGCCGGCAAAGTCTGTCCTTCATGAACCAGCAGGAGCCTCGGGGCATGCAACCATTAGTGCCACAGTTTGTGTTCAAAGCTTCTCTGATTGGCTTATCGTCCATCATGTTGCTGTCAAAGATCAAAACTAAACATCACATCATGTTTCTTGAAAAGGTTTTCCTAGTGACATGCATCACAGAGTCACCTGTGTTCTCTGTGGTTAATTAAGAAACTGGCTGCCGTGGCTGCATCAGATGCAGTAAAATTAGGAACTCTTCGGTGCTTTAGAATGTGCCCAAACTCTGAGATGCAGTTTCACTTTTTATGGTTGCTACTTTGATAAGTCTGTTTTAAATTGTTAGCACTCCCTTTCCTTTGGCTGGGGCTCTCTGGCTTTAAACGTTGCTGGGGGTCCCACCTCCTGCCATGAAGCCTCTTTAGAAAGTCTGAGAATTCTCGCAGGACGTGACGCACATGCAGCCCTTCACAAGGTTGACGTGTTTACTGCAGCAGCGCCTTTAAACTGCCACAGTTCATTCAGATGTTAAGACATCTTCTAAAGGTGGAGATTTCATTTTTTTTTCCTCATCCATCTAAAGAAAGTACCATAGTGATGCCCAGAGTCACGTGGTGTGTGTTTGTGCAGAGCACGCCATCATTTGACGCTGGGCATTTTTTCCAGGAAAATCATGGAGGCTGCTTACGCTCGACCTATATGGTAAAAGAAAGTCACGACTTTATGGTCGATTAGCAAGACTTACTTTGATGAACAGCATGAAAGGCAGGTGGATGCAAAGTGTCATTCAACACGGCGATAACGATGACAGACGATATGCATCATAAGTCACTCATTATTGAATTATTAATGACTTGAGCCGAGTCTTGAGCATTGCCAGTGGAAAATAACACAGATGTTTGGTGTTTAGCATTGCTCGCTGTGATAAATTAATATCCACTGGCTACAGTTTCCAGTTAAACCTATTATTACCACGTGAAGAGGAAAAGTAGAACAACATGTTGGTCTTTGAACTTAAAATGATATGAAAAAAATATCGTCCAAAAATCAGCGTAAGAGCACACACACGCATACGCACAAACACACATACGGCATTGGATTGTGGCACAAATGGCCCCCAACGGGTTGTTTATAAAAGGGGTGATGTCATGTCTGTGATGGGGGCTGTGTCTCTGTACCGGTGATCCATTTCTTACCCAGCTGTCCTTTGTGCTACTTAGTGGAAAGGAAGAACAAAAGAAAGACGGATATTTCTCCTCCAGCTCACTTTATACCTGCCATTAAAAGGCCTTAATTATTGATATGATGTTTTTTTTCTTCCTTTGCCTTCAGTATTTCTGCTGTGTCACATAAAGCCGTGGTCTTCTGCTTCTGAAGTGTCTGTGTCTAGCACATAGCTTAAACAGCAACAGCCCAG
>VUQK01031087.1:13504-24614 GCA_015106715.1 Bujurquina vittata
GGGGGGGGGGGGGGGTGGGGGGGGGGGGGGGGGGGGGGGGGGGGGGGGGGGGGGGGGGGAAGCAGCAACAACATCCATGCTGCTGGTCGTGCTGCTTTAGAGCTCAAACACAATCATCAGTGATGATCCTCAACAGGAAGGTTGAATCAGTTTAACACAGGAGTTGTTGCCTGCTGTCGGAGCAGGTTCTGAGGTCTACAGTGAAACCCAAAAATGCACACATTGAGATGATCAGCATGGGATTCCCGAGGAGGAGCTTAAATGGTGCAGGAGAGCGTCAGCACTCGTGTCACGACAAGACAACCTGCAAAGGTACAGAAGCCAAAGCACGTCAAATATAGAAGCTCACTGAGAAAATTTGCTTCTTAGGGGCAGTAACCTTAACATCTGGTAGACAACTAAGAATTTAACTTTGAGATAAAGACATTTGGAAAAACCTAAACATATCAATTTTAACAAAACTACACTGAGGAACTGTGCTAGCAGTAGGAAGGATCCTGGACATTGCCATCTTGTTTCCACTGTAGCCATTCCTCGTTTTCCTCAGTTTGTCCAGATCATATATTCAGGAGGCTGCCTAGTCCTCCGTCTGCAACAGCTGATAGAGCAGCAGGAGCAGCTGTAATCTGATCATAGATAATCTGGGGATAATCTGTGGGATCATACATCACTACCATATGACAACAGTTTGAACTCGTCTGAAGCCTTGCACAGCAGTGACCTCTGCGCAAACAAAAACTCTTGACGGGCAATCTGTCACTCTCTGTTCAACCTATACATGAGATAGCAACAAATTGCCTTTGAATTGCTTGTTGTGGGTGAAATCCCAGCTTCAGGGGAGAGTTTTTCTCCTCCTCTCTCAGAGCAATGAATCATAAAAATGTGACAAATATACTTTGACATTGCTTTTGGGGCCTGATTAATGAGTGTAGCTATAGTCACGGTGGAAAGTCCCCACACAGACAGGTTTGAAGATTTCTGTTTAGCGGTGGAGCGGTGAAGAAAAGCCTCTTCATGTGTGTCCTGGCGTTGAACACAGTTTGGCTGGATGACATGCAATCAGGCCGTTCCCCTGACGTGAACCTTAAAATTTACTTTACAGCTTGCTGCTGTCTTTTTTTACTGCCTCTACAGTAACAACAGAATGCTCAATTTGTCATCTACTGTGTGTATTGACACTTTCAGTACTGCAGTATAACAGAAAGGGTTTTACAACAGCAGTGTGACGGCTAATGCAGCACAAATAGGAATAAAGCATCAGTCACATTTGCCTTCAATCAGGAGATTATGCGCTCAGTATGAAGAAAGGATGCGCTGTCATGTGTTTGATGTGCTTAAGGTAACAAAGAAATATCAAACTGGAGTATGAACAATCTAGAAGAGCTCTCCTCCAGTGTGTGTTAGTCATAAGAAAATCACTCCTCAGCTTTTTAAAAACAAACCGGCATAAGGCAGCAATTTGAATCTGATGCAACTTGTATAGAAATACATTACGCCATGCCATTTTTATGCTGCATATGACAAACAAACTATTATATTTATTCAAGCATGTTTGAGGAATGGGATTTCTACTTTCACCATCACCCTTGAAAATATGCACAAAACGCAAATACACTGGCCAAAATACCGACTACTCGAGCTCCTCCATCAAAGTTATTAGTCAGAAAATGTTGTCTCCATCTTGCAGATTACTCTCTCTACTGCCTTCACTCCATCCAGTATTCAAAATTGTCCTGACGTCAAATAGTGCTGAATTTGTCTTCACGTCAGTGTGAAGTGGAGTTTTGTGTCCATCAGCAGGAAGTCAATACCACGATGTGCGAGTCAAAAGTAGACGGAACTGGCTATTAATGAGATCAAATGACAAACTTCAACACGTTTGCATGCATTGTTTTCTGTAAATCCCTTGACTGCAGTGGATAATTAACTTTTTTTTTGCCATAACGGCACACTAAACAAAATTTACCAACACAATAAGTAGTAACTACTCCATCAAAAGACTTTGAATATTTTCAAATGAAAACAATACAACTTGTGAACAATATCAAAAACGGGATGATCTTCATCAGACTTATGGATTTTAACCTTACCAGTGTTGGCAATGACCATCATTACACACTGGCTTTGGACTCCACATTTTGAAGCTTCAAGGTGCCATCATGTTAGCGTAATAGGGTGAGCGGGTGACATTGGTAGTTTATCAACCAACACTAGCTTCCTTAGTAAGGTAGTCTCATGATGGCTCAGTCACACTAGATCAAAAATAGGACAGCAACTTCTCTGCAACTAGGAAAAATCATTCATGCAAGTAGTTGTAGTTTGCCAACAAGTTGTAATCAGAGTCAGTTTGCACCAATGAACATGACTTGTCGGCAGTGACAGTAAATTTTGGTCACGCTGCAGTCTCCAACCACTTTGCCTAATGTGACTGTAGCATAAATATATGGGTGCATCTCACAGGTGCTAATTAACAGACTAATAGTTACCACTAAAAGTGGCAGAATTTTAAACACCAAAACTGATGTACAAGGTTTGCGTACAGTATGTTCTGCATCTCAAAGCAGGACATGTTATTTGTCAGATAATTCCAGAAAACACAAGTTTTTTTTGTACCAAGAGTAGAACCACTGTAGAAAGGTTCCCAAATTAGCGGAGGTGAGACGGGCTAGCTCATAACTGTTGGCTGCAGCTGTTCCAGAGTGGCCATGCTCTTAACTGTCTGCCTTAACAAAGTTCAAAGGTATTATTTATGAAATCATTAATGCTGAAAAGGCTGGGATCAAAAGATGGGCATTAAAAGTATGACATCAGCACCACCGTGCATTATTACCAGTACAGCGGTTTGTGTTAAAATACTGGAAGTTATAGTGATGAGGTCTTCTGAGAATGTCAAAGCGAATGCTCAAGTCCCTGTGTTGTTTCAAAGAATCACCACACAAAGAGACGAGCTTTAAGGACCACTAAATATTTCACAGTTGAAGAGTTACAGCAGCAAAATATGAAATCATCATCTTCAGCTATGAAAAGTCGCTGGTATTTCTACTGTCGGCACCTATGATAGTAACCATGACTTCATACAGAACTGTTTGAAAACAAGCTCTTCAACCTGCTAACCTCTCACCAGTTTATTTTATTTGTCACCTGTAGCAACATGTTCGTCTGTGTTTTATTTAGCCATGCATTCCAACTGGACTACATTTAGAGAAAGGTTTATCATACCTGTCATACTTTCAGAGCCATTTTCCTCCCTTATGAAGCCTAATACCCTCAGTCAGACCACACAGAGCATGCAGCTTTTTATACAACATCCAGCAGAAGTAATTGGTCAATGATGTGTTCGACAATTCTCACCATGCACTGCATATGTTTTATAAAAAAAAAAAATGGAACTAGTTGCTGTGGTAGCACGTGGCTACAAGGTTAAAAAAAAAAAAAAAAAAAAGGTATTGGGACATGTACGACGCCTCCTGTGAAAACATCCGACTGTATTGCTGTTGCATTATAATAAAAAAAAGATTGGGGGTTTTTTGTAAAGGGGTGAATTCTGTGTTTTTAAACCCCAGGATATTGGTGGAGGTTCCCCTTTAACAAGTGAAATAAATTTCTGCCCTGATGTGAAGATTAACACAGTTTAACACAATGGTCAATGTATTATGCCTGTAAAAACAAGTCACATGATTAAGAATTTGTGTGTGCACAGAAAGAAGGCAGAAGGTTACAGAAAACACTATGGAGGAGCCGGAAGAGCAATGGCAAGAAGTTATTGCAGGAAATTCTTTGCTTGAACCGCAGCGGTGGAACTATTTATGAAAGATGGACAACAAAACTGTCAGGGTGCTGCTGTGGCTGCTAAGGCAGAGGACCCCAATGCAGGACTCCGGGGCAGAGAGCTTAATAGCTAACCTATGGCATAACATGAATGTGGAGCATGGACATAGACGTGGAGCACACAGCAGGGAAAAACCAACTACGACGCAACAAGGACAAGACACAAACTGAGCACTTAAATGCACACACACACACACACACACACACACACACACACACACACACACGGTAATCAGGGAACAGGCAACAGGAGAGGGGCGAAGCTGAACGTAATCAACCAGACGAGACAAGAGGAAGCAAAACTAAATACAAAGCACAAGGAACACAAGACTGTCAAACTAAAACAGGAAGTGACTAAACAGAACACATACACAAAGTTAAAACAGAAAACCAAACCAGGGCATAAGAGAACTCTAAATACAACACACAGGGAACACTGGGACGTCACATCAAACTCAAGACATGAGACATCATAAACGGGGGGCACGGGAAACAAAACATAAGACTTGACACCAGAGGGAAAACAAACCCCTGAACACAGATCACAAGACAACATGAGGAAACAGGAAGTCAAACACAACAACACAAGACAAACTAAAATCCTAAGGCATAACAAAACACAACATAATGCACACTGGGCCACTGACCAGAATGAGAGTCGCGGCAAACAATATGAATTGGCCATAAAGTGTCCACACAAGAAAGATGAAGACAAAACAGACAGGCTAGCTAAAGGCTAGCTACAGCCTAGCTACAGCCTAGCTACAGGCTAGCTACAGGCTGGCTACAGGCTAGCTACAGGCTGGCTACAGGCTAGCTACAGGCTAGCTACAGCCTAGCTACAGCCTAGCTGTTTTGGCCTAATTTTTGTAACTGATAAGAAAATTGAGAAAGCAGCAGTCTGACCTCCACTTTGTGTTTAGGATCTAAAAAGCCATCGGTCATCTCACTGCCAGCTCTTGAGCTATTGTTTCTTTTTGGTTTGTTACTTCTGTATCATTTAGTGTTTGCGCTTGGCTGTCTTCCATGCCTACGACTTCATGGAGTTAGAGCCAGTGACCAAAAGTGATTTGTGAAAGCTGGTAATGTACGGTTGCTGTTACTGCTGTTGGTTGTTTGCAGCTAAAACGATTTTACAAGACAAGAATTTTTATTTTAAGTATGTAAGCTCGTAGGTTTTCTGCAAGCCTTTTGATGAGCTGGAATGCTGTGCAGGGTGTACCCTGCCTTTTGCCCCGTAACAGCTGAGATAGGCTTCACCCCCCCATATCCCATCCCTCTATGAACAGTAAAGAAAACTGATGGATGGACTTCTGTGATCTGTTCCAGGTTTATCATCCAGTTTCAGACCGTGCTGTGTGCACACACTCATTAACAGCGACCAGTTTGTGATGATGATTTCTCATTAAATCTTGTCTGGATGAAACACAACTGACGAGCTCCCTAAAAATAGACTAAAACAAACAGATGCATGGCAAGGTGCCAAAGTTTAAAAGCTGGGAGACGGTTTTTAAAAAAGTCAGGGTGGTGCTGTAACATCATTTGTGAAGTATTGAGTTACACTCAGAGTTTAAAACTGAAAATATCAAATTAAAAATATCTAAGTTATTTAAAAGTGTGGTGATAACACAATACATATGAAGTTTAAGGCTGTTAAACAAACAGGCAAGTCAGAGTGCTTTATTTAAATAATTATTTTTGTAATAATCTGAAAGCTGCTAAAATGGTGATGTGCTCATTTCAAAACTGCTGCCTGACAAAATGAAAACAGACATTCTTTTCATGCTTTTCATTATGGTTTTGTCCCACAGCTGCAAGATGGCTGTAATAACTTTTGTCCCATTACAACAGACTATGTGATTTCAGCATTGTTTGGGAATTTCCCCCAAAGAAGCCTAATATTGCATAATTGTATTAAGACCGCACAAAGACTTTGGCTACAGAATAGGTAGAGACAATTTTTCAGATGATTCAGCTGCTGCAATAATAAACACCGACATTCCTTACTTTATCTCACTATCTAGAGTTACACACATGCTGCCAAAATGAGCAAGGTGTTTTTTACTACTTGTGAAAAATATTATTATGTACAAGACTTGAGACCATGATGAAATCGAATCACACCAGCCACCACACTCAACGTGTCAGTGCTCTGGTAGACTGCTCGGTATCTAATTATTACTTATGTCTTGTCCCTTGGTCACCATATTAAAAGCTGAATGTATAAATTAGTAAAAAAAAAAAAAAAATTTAACTGGCCATATTATGCTCACTTATGGTTCTGTAATCTCATTTGCACCTCGTGTCTGTGACACTTCCCTTTAGCTCTGGTCTCATAAAAGGTGCCTCCAAAAAAGCAAACTCTGGCAGAAACAAAGCAAAGGTACACTGGCTACATATTACAAGCCTTTCTATTACTATAGTAACCATCTACAAACTGAGCTTAAAACAAACGTTCAACCAGCGAATTTAACCAGAACAAGGAGAGACTCCAGCAGAAATTGTTACATTAAAGATTTCATCCAATAGTGTTCCTAATTTATAAAATTACTTGCACTGACTATTTTTCACATATGCACCATCAGTCGACCAAACGCTTGACTTTTTGCACTTTGCCTTTAATGGTCTTCAGTCCGATTTAACTTCTGTTATCTGAACTTTTCCAGATCAAAACTCGAGGGGGATCATTAGAGATCAGAATTTGTCATTTAAAACTCTGACTGAAAATCTGAAACATAAGTGTTTCAGTTTGTTTCTCTCTCCACTTGAGGAAATATTTTATTTGTCAAAAGGTGGACACGAAGGTCCCAAATGCAGCACTCACAGACACACAAGAATAAAGCAAAAATCAACCTTTTATTAGGTGGCATGCCAAAAATCTAAATCCAAACTGGAACTACAACACAGTCAAAGGCAGGAAACCAGGCAGGTAACTTAACAGAAGGAATATAAACACTCAAAGGACAGAGGGGAAACTTGGGCTATATATACACACACAGACACGCTGAGGGCTAATCAGGGGATTAGACACAGGTGGGGAATGAGGCACAGGTGAAACTATTAGGATAAAACCACAGGGTGAATAAAAGGAAATGCAAAATACAAGAGAAAGGACTAGCACACTAAATTGTGGGGAAAGCACAGTCTCATTAAGATTCCTGTGACAGATCATTTTGTTTGCTTTGAGACATTCGGTGTTAGCAGAAGTGGCTGTAGCAACTAAAACTAGAGGACAGTTCTCATTCTTTATTTGAAGGCATGCTAAACTCACTGCCAGGCAGACGCGAAGCAAATCTCTAATGATATATGCATAGATATGGATCGATAGATTATATATGATCTGGTGAAGCGGAGCAGTGTCTTCTGTGTGAGAGAATGGAGTCTGTCACTTGCAGACCTTTCACAAGTCCACTGAAGGCAGATAAACCACAAAATAAGCTGCCTACAGTTTTGCTCCCAGTAGCCGAAAGACAATAAATGTCATCGAATTAAGGCAACTAAAGCTATCAGTCCTTTGTCTTGTGTTTGGTTTTACATCCTTGTGTAGTATTTAGAATTTAGTCTGGTTTTCTGTGTTAAGTTGCGTAGGTGTTTTAGTCAATTCCTGTTTTAGTTTGACAGTCTTGTGTTCCTCGTGCTTTGTATTCAGTTTTGCTTCCTTGTGTCTCATCAGTGTGTTCAGCTGTGCTCCCCACATGTTTCCACTCCCCTCATCATTGCCTTTGTGTATTTAGTGCCTGTGTTTCTCCCTGGTCCTTGTTGCGTTGTCGTCAGTATTTTCCCCGGTTAGCTGTGTGTGTGTTCCGTGAGTGTTGCCCTCGCCTGCTGTGTGTTACCCAGTTTAGTTCTCCCAGGCTTGTTTTGTGAGTTTCAGCCTTGGTTGAGATTTTGAGCTTTTGTGTTTTTGTGTTTTTTTTTGTGGCTTCAGCCATTAAAGCTGTTTGAGTTTAAGTTCTGTCTCCCACGTCCTGCGTTTGGGTCCACCCCTCGCCACACACAGCCCCCTGACTGCGACACTAATGAATACAACTCGATCCAACACTGAAACTGAACTGGTTTAACGTAGCCTAGGAATACATTAAAATGTCAAAAATCCAAACTTCACATGCAGGGATTTCAAAAAATTGAACTAAAAATGCTCACAGGTTAAATTATACACTTTTCCAAGACCTGCTAAGTGCAAGTTGTTTTTGTAGGCTTTCTAAATTTAAAAAAAATAAAATAAAAAAAAAAGGGAAGTAATACAAGAAAAAGTAGCCTGAAGCAGTTGATACAAAAATATAACCTTTCTCACAGTAGTGTGACATAACATCAAGTACTGAGAGTGATGGATTGGGCTGTGCATGATGAAAGCAGAATTTCCACTTTAGGGCATTGTAAAAAAAAAAAACTCCAAAAAAACAACAAAAAAACCAACCCAAAAAACCCCTACAACATTGCCATCCAACCTTATAAAGTTATTGAGTTAAACGTGTGAGCTGAGAGACCTGGAGCAACAATAATTTATTAATTCCTTCCAGCAAAAAAGCAACAATCATTTCAACAAACCCCTGAAAACATCTTCACTCCTAAGCAGCAAACTCATAGGTCAGGTGTGGAGCTCTGGTTCTCAGACTCTGGTGGGGCGTAAACCACTGCAGGGAGGGGGGCGTGTTCGAGCTAAAATATGTGAAACTAGGCTGTATGAACAGTATGTGTGAAGGAAAAATGAGAGAGAGAGGTAGAGATCCTATCATGCTGACCTTTATTTTACCAGCACTTTTTTTCTGTTAATGATTGATTAAAAAAAATGTTGATTTAGGGGGCATGAACTTGTTTTAGAGCTTAAATGCATATATGACGGAAAAAGGTATGTTATAGCGTAACCAAGTCATGTAGGGGGGAGGTCGCTGTGAATGGACAGAATTGCCTAAATTAGTTGGTCAACAAAAAATAGGCTTCATAAGAAAAAATGCTTCTATTTCAATAATTTAAATTATGTGTTGGTTTTGTTTGGAGTCTTCCTCGTGGATACGTATTCACATCTGTTAGTCTCCAAATACTTCTAAGGGAAAAATTTGAGTTTTTAGTTGCATAATGTTTCACTAGTTCCTAGTAATATTATTGATAAAAGCTATGAATGCAACCTTATGCTGAAAATAAGAAACTTGAAATAGAAAATAGAAACAATAAAACTCCATCCCTACTAACAGAGACCAAAATTACACCAAATTACATCACCAAATGTGATGCTTGTTGCTTTTATGTTTTCAGTTGTACTTTTTCCAAGTATTGTTGCCTGCTGTATTTAGGCAGTGCAGCATAAAATACACATTAATATCTCTCACACAGGACTGGCTATTGTAGATGAATGCAGAGTTTCTTTATTCGAGCTCTCCCAGAGTTCATCCAGCCACGGCAAAGTGCTGTTGGCATTCTGTGTTGCTATGATTGGTGGTGTTGATACGTTTCATTAAGCGGTAACTCTAGCTCCTCATATCTGTGTTTTAGCCTCACAGAGTCTCCTAAGAGCACGCTGGAAAACAAAGGCGGCGGGGTCCTTTGTGGGGTACACTTAGGCCCGGTTGAGTTTACAGTAAACACACTGGCAGGGGCATCGCAGAGGTCGCATATGAGTGTTTGTGGATGGGTGTGGAGGCTTTTGTCACAGGGCGTCCAGAGACTTCAGTTGGGGTTAGTGAGGAAGCCAAGAAGAATTTAGATTCTGGACTGTTTTTGAGTGAGATTGGCTTTTATATCCCTTTTGCTGACATTTAGACAATCTTTTAGTAATATTATTAATGCAGTTACATAAAAAATAAAAATTTAGTGCCCAAAACTTCCTTTTTAAGGTATAATTACTCATCATAAGCTGCAGCTATACATTCTGCTGGGGATTTCATAGCTCCTTCTCATTTGAGCTGTCATTTTATCCGTTTACCGAGAACAGAAACATCCATCATAGCAATCTGAGACAACTCTATGGTTAATACAGCATTCTCTCTACCCAGCTGTCCATTTTCTTAATCGCCTGTCTAACCCTGGTTGTCAGTCACAGGGATAAACTGTAATTCATGTATAGAATTAATATCAATCTTTATTAACTGGGGTTAAATAATGAAAAAGGGTCGATGTGTAAATCTGGTTTTCCTGTTCCTGAACTTGCTAATGATTACACATAAACTTCTTTTATGGCATATTATCATCTGTTATTACAGTATCAAATGCTTCCAGTAAAAACTTCCAGGCCAGCTGCTGTTATGTCTTTACTTTAAATGTGTTCAGCTAATTGGATACCACAGTTACACATATTGCTCTAACAGAGATCTAAAGCATACCCAGGAAGTAAGTTAGACGAAGTAGGTTAATTGTTGGCTGACCAGTTAGCAGAGATTGGTATTTGTCACCTTGACCCCGAGTCATTCTGCAAACATTGGTTGCAGCCTGCAAGGTGCAGACTGAAGTGTGTATGTTCTTGTATTACTCATGATGTGGGAACATAAATTATTTTTCATTGTCACATTGTGGGGACTCGATTCCTTGTCAGGGAGAAAAAGTTCCGATTTTGTATTTTAAGTAGGTTTTAAGATGATGTTAGGTTTAAATTTATGGTTGGAAAAGAAATTAATGTTTGCAGTGTCCTCTGAAGTGATGGAAACATGACGTGTGTGTGTGTGTGTGTGTGTTTGCACTTTACCTTTTCCGATACTCGGGTCAACCAGTCAACTAGGTGCTGAGGGAACGATTTTTCACAGGCTTTGATTTGCCTGTGAGTAAGTTGGCAAGTATGCTTTCAAAGTCCAGTAGTCTGCAGTCCCAGCAGACCACCACAAAGGAGTTAATCCCCCCTATCACAGCCAGTGCAAACACATTAGCCACACAACATCAACACCGCACTCAAGAGCCCCATTGACAAATCCTCCTCGCTTTCTCAATGAAATTCAGACTGGGAGCCGCGATGTTCCTTTCCCAGCAAAACAAGGAGCTCAAACGTTGACACGTAAGATACTGTGAAGAATAATTACACTGCATTGTGTAAGGTTTTTATCTTAAAATAACAATAACTGAATAAGGTGCATATATGTTATGAGATGTCTTTTTGTCTTTGGCATGGGCTTATCATGTGAATGAGCCTAAATTTTAAGGTCAAGATACATTGATGAGGCTTAGAAGTACAATGAACTTTAAGCAGCTAAGGGACTTTTTTCCATTTATTATGATGATGATATAGTTGATTTCTGTCAGCAGTGTCTAAGAAAGGATGCGATGCCTTTTTTTTTTTTTTTTGGCTTTGCATGTGGTT
>VUQK01031089.1:1978-23426 GCA_015106715.1 Bujurquina vittata
GGGGGGGGGGGGGGGGGGGGGGGGGGGTGCATGCAGTATGCACGTCTGTGCACAGTCGCAAACACTGAAAGTGTTTGCATACAGCGCATGTATTATTTGTGCGTGCGCCATTCATTCTCTGATGGTGCTCTGTATCAACTGCTGTTCTTCACAGTCTTCCCCATGGGTTGATAAAGGGAGATTTGGATTAAAAAACACGTAGGTAATGCGGGGCAATTTGTGCCCAGCGAGAGCTTTGGAAAGGCCAAAGTCATGAATATTCAATAAATTGCTCATTATTAAAAACCATCAGCTACTTTGCCGAATACAGATGTCAGTTCCTGCTATTTGTTTACACTGTTAGTCCAGAATGATAAAGATGTTACTACGGAACACAAGCGACTCTGATCATTTTAAATAACAAAGCATCTCACGTCTGATTTGCCTGTTTTTGTCTCTGATAAGGCATCATGTGTCACAGCACTCGAATAGTAGAAATAAAGATGACCACTGCAGTATCCTGTGTCAGTCATTTGGGCAAGCTCTTATTGTGAGTTATAGTTTAAAGTAAAGGGACCACTAGCAGTTGTATGAATAAGAACATGTAGAACGTGTGCTGGTGTTTTCAAACATAGAAAACGGACTTTCTAATATGTTCTTAACATTTTGACCTAAACCATGTAATTTCCTAATCCTGACCAAATAACTTTGGCACCTAAACATGACTAAGCAGCAGTAGAAAATGAAAGTATTCAGCGAAACCTAACAATAGTCCTAAAACACGATTCTAACTTCAGTCACCTGTTGGAAAGTCAGCGGTGGTTTATTAAAAGTAGAAACACTCCTATATGTCTCTTCTTTGGGTTCTTTTCAGATGGTAAGAAAAAAATGACTGATATGCATGTTTAGCTCGAGGGCTTGTTGACTCTACGAAGGCAGGAGGGTTTTTGCAACCAGACGCTACTACAGCTCGTAGTCAAGGAAGCCGACAGAGAGGAAATCTCTCCCTGCTCTTTAATTGCACTTTGGGCAGAAGATAAATCTCACGGATGAGACAGGCGGGCGGCACCCCACTGCTGGTGGTCAGTTTACATTCAGGGTGATGTATGCAACAGTGCTGTAGGGCCAGAGAGCGCAGCCTGTGATATTTATCTGCCCAATTAGGGCCAGTATATCTCTGAGATGTCTGCCAATGTTTCACCCCCAGCGAATCTGTTTCACAGCCATCCCACCGTTCATGAAGGTTATGCTGTATGATAAACACAGCCTAGAGGACAAGCACGCTTGGGTCCACAAAGAAGCGAGAGAATTCATATTTCTGTTGTGATTTACACCTCTGAAAAGCAAATGTTTAACACCACAAAAACCACGGGCTGACAATGCTAAGCCTGACTGACTGTGTGAACAGTCAGTCAGGCTTAGTGGGGGAATGATGCAAGAGTAGCATGTATGTTCACAATTCAATAAAACAGTTAAAACCAGGCTGCATGTGGCAGTGAAAGGCTTGGGTAATTTATGCAGATGTTGACTGGCATCACAAGTCATAAAAATCAAATAGATATTTTCCATTGAAAAGCAATCAGGGCTTCTATCAAGAAAACTGCAACTCACAATCATTTTCATGATCTATTTAGAAATGTGTCCTCAAACGTGTAAATTTGAAACAAAAAATTCTGAAAAATAGCCATCGCAAAAACCTTTAAGTCCAACTCCTGCTGTGTTACTGTGAATCAGCCACATAGAAAATCATCAAAAGTCATACTTAGAACCACATCAGTATACTTTCCAGTTAGTTTTCTGTCTTATTCATGGGTTTCCCAATTATTTTTATGGTTTTCAATCTAGTAGGACCAGAACAGAGTGGATCTCTTGGTTTTCTCCTGCTTCTTTCTGCAGGTATCTCCTGCTCCTGAGCTGCATGTTCCTGGTCTGCGGTTACCAGTTCCACCGAACGGCTGAGTTTCTGTTGTGCGTCGGCTGTCATCTCTTCGGCTGTCATGCCTTCCCTGCATCACCCCAGTCAGTGATGCCCAAAAAAGTGTCACTGTCACTGCATGTCCCTGATTTACCATTATTTTTATTTTCTTTATTCTAAACTACGGCCAAATTAAATATTGGCCTGTACTTAACGTAAAATATTTGTATGCACTTGTGTGCCACAACAGAGAATACATCTGAATTTATATTAGCAACTAATATTTTGTTTGGAAAACAGAAACTGCAAGCGTGGTGAGTATGGCACTAGCCTGGTTTCAAACCTCTAAATCGTTGCCCAGCTTTACAAATATTTGAATGATTAAAAGAGGTTTGGTTGTGTTCATTAATCCCTACTTCCTGCACTGAAAAAACAAAACAAAACGACGTGTCACAGATAAAACAAACAACAGCAAAAGACAATAACAATGAGCGCATAAGTTTGACAACTCGACAAACTTAAAGGTTCTCAGCTGTCTTAAATCGTGAGTTTGTTGCATCTAACAAGACAAACACAAGATGAACAACATCATCCACATTAAATGAGATGATGATGTGAGCATATAATAGTGAATTCAGCTGTATAGTGTGGTATGCCTACTGTATATTGTTCCAACACAAATGCTGTAAAAATGTAAAACATGCTGAACTCACCATGACAACAGCGAGATATGAAGGAAGTTTAAAAAAAAAGCTAATTTAAAAAAAGGCATTGAGAGCTAACAGCAAGGTTTCTCACTCAAATAAGATACAATTAACAACTAAAAGAGGGGAAACTGGAATTAAAGGCCTAATTAGGTCTTGGTTCAAATAAAGGCCAAGTTCCCTCTTCACCTGAAGTAAATAAAGCTGTGATTTAAGACGCTACAGCAATCTATGATTCATTAAATTACTTTTTGAGTTCATTTGTATTTTATTTTCATTAGATTATACATCTGTGCATGCTGACTCACGTACTGCTTTGTTCAAATGGTAATTTTTCTTTACAATTTTGGGCTTCCTGGTGCTAAAGGCACACGCTGAATGTTATCTAAGTTGGAGTGTCTGTGCGTTTTCATGACTCAACGTAATTTATTGAATTTTTATGGTTATCAGCAACAGTGAATGACAGCAGTGATTTATTTTTCCTGCCCATTAATCTAATGTTATCCACAAGTACAGGCATGCAGAGAACACATTAAAAAGGAAGGATAATTGAAGTGGGACACCATCCAAGAAAATTCTCTGGAAGTAAATTTACATTTTGTGTTTTTTTTTGCGGAAGCAACCCCATTACTATAATCTTGAGCATTCTGAAATACAGTGCATGCATTTCAAAGTACAAAAATAATAAATCACCCCACACAATTAAATTTTACATAACCGATCACTCTGAATCTGAGATAATTTTTTATGAAAAATGCCATCTTAAGGTATTTGCATACAATCAGCATGGAAGCTGACAATGATGAGGCACATTTTAATGCTAAGCTGCTTTACCTGCGAAGACCATTCAAGGCCCTAAATAAAAATGACCAAGTTTTCTCCACTCCAGCTGCCTCCATCCTCTATTCTCTAGAGAAGAGAGATGTGAGAGCTGAGTGGCTGACCTTTAACCTTACTCATTTTAATTAACAATGGCTAATATCAGCCATTTTCGTGATGAGGATTCACTTTAGACAAATGCACAACCACCTACACACACACACACGCGCACAGGTGCACACAATTGCACAAATATATACTGCTGCATGCATGCATGTGCAAACCCCTCGTGATGAGAGAAATTTACAAGAGCTAGGATTAGGATTCGCAAGCACACACACACACGCACACATACACACACACACACACACAAATGACAATGATTGGTGGCTAACTAAATGTCAGGGGCCATAATGGCAAATCTGTTCCTTTAGACGCACTCATATTCTCTCTACACTTTCCCCTGCAATATAAATGGCAGCCACATTGTTTCAATGCATTATTATTCCACTGAGACCCTTGATACAGTTATTCCAGCTGATGCTGATTCACTATTCCCTTATCACAGACATTAGAAGCTATTGCAGTAATGTTGTCAAAGTGTGTGTTTCACACTCTGATAGCAACTCAAGTGATATCATGCAACGAGAGCAGCATGTCTTGCATCTAAAACTAGATAAAAGAGAGCTAAACAATATCAGTGTAATTACTTTTATTTAAATCTTATAAAGTAAGGTTATCTTAATGAAGTTTCAGCCAAAAATAGCTCTTACTGGAAACATCATGTGCAGCACACTGTGGCGGTAAAATGCTTGGCTTCCTCTCCACATTGCTTTACATACACTGACCAACTGCTTTGTTACTGTAGGTACTTCTGTCCAACTGTCCGTTAACGCAAATGTGTAATCAGCCAATCACATGAAAGCAGCTTAATGTATTTAGGCGCATTAATGCCGACACAGTACATGTATGTAAGATCTGATGAAGTTCAAACCAAGCATCTGAATAGGGAAGAGCGGTGATTTAAGTGGCACGGTTGTTAGTGTGGGAGTATTTCAGAAACTGCTGATGGGCTACAGCCTACCGATTATTGTCGCCGACCCTGTCAATGACCACAGCATCTTCCGACTGCTGTTTCCAGCACGATAACATGCCACACCACAAAGCTTAAATCTTCTCAAACTGGTTTCTTGAACATGACAATGAGTTCACTGTACTCAAATGGGCTTTTCAGTAACCAGATCTCAACCCAGTTGGGCACCTTTGGGATGTGGTGCAATGGGAGATTTGCATCATGGATGTGCAGGCAACAAATCTACAGTAACTATTATCATGTCAATATGGACTAAAATCTCAGAGGAATGGTTTCGGCACCTTGTTGAATCTATGCAATGAAGAATTATGGCATTTCAGAAGGCAAGGGAGCTGGGGGCAACCTGGTACCAGCAAGGTAAAAAAAACAAAACAAAAAAATAACATCTCTATCCGCTGTCTACTAAAATGGTTGCTCATATAGAAAAAATATTCCCATGATTGTTCATTCCTTCTAACACTTGTAGACTATTAGAGTAAATATCTAATCTAATAGCAGCATTCAGTTTACTCTCAGGGTGAGCTACATTAACTATTGACAAAATGTCTTACTGTGTTTCAGATTCAATGAAAAATGGAGAACCTAACAATAAACTTTTTAAGCTACTTGACATCAAATTTAAAAGGAAAATTGTTTAACCAATATGTTCACTCAGCACAATCTATTTTAAATTGAATAAAGAGCAAAGTAGAGCTAGGTTGCAATTACATTTAAATTTTATAACACTGATGTCACTAATTCTCACGTGGATTTTCCGACGGTAAATGAAGGAGAAATGGCAGTGCAGAGGTCTTCGTTCTGTGGATTACTTTACTGAGCTGCTTTAGGGATAGCTGACAGGACTGTATTTTTGGGCTCAGGTCATGAGAAAATTAAATCTTTTTTAAAAGCACCCAACAATTAATGAGACTGACAGAATCATAGCACATTACGAATAAACTGTGATTTGCTGGGTCTTTTTATGCCATGTAATTATACACTGCCTCTGTCCTGACATTAAAGAGAGGAGCTGCAACTGGAGGTTTAACCCTCCATTTCACTCCTTGCTGTGAAACACTCTTTCCAGGCTGACTCACTCTGTGGGCGTGGGCGACTTTTCACTGTGGATCCGCTTTGATCCATATTAATGTCCAAAGCATTTTCATCACATACAGGATTACTGCTCACATTTAAAAAGAAATGTTAACCCTATGAAGCAATACACCACGCCGGGGCATTGTGTAAAATCCCACATAAAATCCTATATCTTTATTATACTGCTTTAAATGGAACTTCATTATGTGAACAAGATCTCTCTTAACAAATTTGTGGCGATGAAACCTTGAAATGCATTTCCAGTGCCCATGTAAGCAGTTAATGATGGTGAAAGGAAGTATGCTTCTTTACCCTTCCTCTCTCCGACAAGATATTCTTAGACGAGAGGTGCTGTGCATATTTAATGCATTATCACATCTACAATCTTAATTAACCGAGAGCGAGGAGTAGAATGGCAGCTGAGGAGGAGGCTAGTCATGTGATGTACAGAAGGGCAGGAAGGGCCTGATACCAATCTCTCTGTATCCTCCATCAAATGATGTTTGGGTGGATTGTTACTAAGTTAGAGCAAGCATGATGGAGAGAGGAGGATATGCAGACGAGGATGAACAGCTGGGTTCACATGAACTAGTTAGTTCTGGTCAGAGCATTTCACATTAACTCAATAATCTGTGCACAGCCACAAGGCACAGCCCATTTGGTTTAATCTTGTTAAGTCAAGTATTTGAAGAATGGTTTAACTGCTCGGCACCTGTGCCAAAGGTACCCGGAGGAAACAGGGACCCTTTAGTAATTTAGGCGACCCCCTGTGGCCTTGTGACCGCTGCCTTTGGCTTAGATTATATGGGAGAAAGGGAAAGATATTTGCGCACTGGTGCCTTCAAACTGTTGTTGTGAACTGGGACTATTAAATTAAAAAAAAAAGAATTTGTAGATCTAAGGATGAGTTGAGTTTAAGTTTTACAATAGCAATCTTTGCATCACTCAGTGGAATATGCTTCTCTGTATCTGAGAGAGTATCATACTCACAGTCCTCTCATCTTCTTATTTTTGTTTTGACATACTGAGTTTGTTCCATGTACACTGACAACAAAAAGCAAAAATACAGTGCCGAGACTGTGCCCTTGACGTTGTGTGACTCCGAGATGTCATGCCAGTGCAATAGTGCACTCGGAATTCTACATTTTTCCCACTTCTCAGGGGCGCTGTTGGCAATAAAGCTAAAGGGGGGTAGGGGGGGTGCAGGCATGCAAACGTCTAATTTGTTGAGGTGACATAAGGTCTCTGAGGGGGATAAATGTCACACTGAGATTAAATGATTCTTAGAGAAGACAGCGAAGTCATATCCCACCTCTAGCCTCTAATAGAGCAGCATGTGATTCATGCATTAAGAAGTGTGAGGATAGCTAGAGATTCCTGGTGCTGTATGTTCAGGTAAGGAGAAATCCCGTGGGACGCAACTACAGAGAAGGGGGAAAAAAAGTCTCATAGTCACCTCCGTCTTCATATACCCATATAAAACTGACATCACTTTTCATTGCCATAAATAATGTACAGTAAAGGCTTTTGTTGAGAGAGAGAAGACTAAAAAGGAAACATATGGAGTTTTATTTTATTTTTTAAAGTGGAACAATTCTAAAAATGGCTTTTCATATTTATCAAAGTTACAAACTTTCAGTGGGATCTCAATTCGCCCAGTCATCACTGTTATGGAATTGGTGAATTTTCAGGATTTATGAAGCGTTGAAGTGTTGAACATTATTTCCATCCCTGTCACAAGCTGTGCTTTAAAATTGCCCAACTTTTGGTAACTGTTCCTTGCTTATATTTTAGCATTATTCATTTCTGCCTCAAGGGCTCATAAAATATTCAAATATGACCATTTTCAAAACTGTAATGACATGACCAGATGCAAGAAGGCCACTCCCTGCACTACAGACATAGATATTCATTTCAGATAAGCATAATTGCTCAGTGGATCAACTAGTCAAAGACCCTAAACATGCACCTGAAATGAGTTGAGACCACTGCATATTTTCATACTGTAATCCCTTCTTGCTCCAATTTTCCATGTTAGTCTTCATGGTGCACCATCTAGCAAAGTAAAAAATGCCCAAAAAATCCAATGCCATGAAATCCTTTTAAGTCAACTGTAACATTTGTGTTGCGGTATTAATAAATGTTGCATGCTTGGAGTGAAAAGCTCAGATTAAAGTGTCTGTTTTTTTTGTTTTTTTTTCTTAGCAAGTCTTCCCTTTTATTTCAGCAGATGAAAAAAACAGCATGCTCCCAGAAGCCTCTGCAACATGACAGAGCGGCTCCTCTGCTGCATCTCATCTGTAAAGAAATCCCTCTGTTCTTGATGAGTGGGCTTAAGCATGTGTACACAAGTACCACGCAGTGACAGGTAATGTTTCCCAGTGCATAGAGTTTTGACAAAGCAAAACTAAACCAAAGTACAATATGGTGTGAAATTATGGAGCTGCCATAAGAGCACACATATGGTTGGAGCTATATAAAAAAGGAACAGACGGGGTGGCAATGTAATGAACCAAATTTTTTAACTAGGTTTAGTGACCTGTCAGAGACGTGACTGTAGGCATTTATCAGCTGGAGGGAGTCATCTGTATTTCAACACACTTCCTGCCTGCAGCTCACTCTCAGATACACAGCACTGTCTCTCCATTTGCCTGATGACTCAACAGCACCAGATTTAGATACATAACACAATCATAACACCATCAAGCTTTACTGAAAGCTGATAAGAGCAAAGGCACGTTTAGGGATCTCCAGGTTTTACATTTTTCATGTGATTATATTGTCCAATCATCATCCATCAAGGTAACAATGACCACGTTCCTTCACACTGCTGTCAGATCTTTTTTTTGTTTTCCGCTATTACTATCCAGTTTTTCTTCCATTTTAAAGGTTTTATGAAGCTGCAAGCGTTCTATTAAACAGCTTCTGTTTAACCTCATTATTGTTCATGCGGAATAAAATGCCATTCTCAGAGTTTAACTCACTGACATCACTGGCTTAGATTACCAGGAGGTTACATTTGCGAACAACAGTTGGTATTTGTAGGTCGAACTCTTGCCAAATCTTAGTCGTTATGTCACATCCATCAGGAATCCTAGCCATTCCAAAACTTATTATACAGCTGACAGCTGGCACATTAGCTTCGGTTTGATTGTGGCCATATGGCCAGTGGTGAGGCGCTGCCATGACCCAAAACACCCCTGGTAAGATTCCCATCACAAACTGTTCTTCAGAAAACCAACGCCTACAAAAACATGATGGCCCTGTAGCTCATGTTACTGCCTGCCAAGCAGCTGATTACAGTTTATCACATACATATTCAGAAACATGGGGCACCTGTAAAATGTGGCTGGAGCACAGGGAAAGTTACTGTATGTTTAAACTCAGCATCCTGTCCGTGTGAATATCAGTAAATAAAACCCAATCTACACTCTGTTCACTCTACTGTGGTCACTTTAAGAATTGCTTTAAATGGCTGCTCAATTGGGCAGTTTTAACAGTGCGAGCACAATAAGTTACCGTAAAGAAACAAGCTTGGACAAAGCTTTATATCGCCAGGACTATGAGATTTTCTTGTTATAACCTCTCAGACAAAGGTGCTTTCATTATAACCTTATGACCAGCAATTAGCCCCAACTTCTAGGGATGTTCTGACCTTTTTCTCTCCTGGTACCTAACCCCAAGCAGTCTTACTAATATCAGTGCTCTTTCTTTTCCCCCAATTAAAAATTTGCATAACACATCTGACTGCATGGATCTCATTGAAATTCCAATTCTTAAAAGTTCACTGTAAGAAGTACACTCAGTCCACATGTTATAAAAACATTCTCTTTCACCAAGCTTTCAGATAAAATACAGTTTCAAATTGCTGTGTGCCATTTCAAAACAATTTTCCCTAGAAAAAGTACATAAAATGTACTTTTTAGAAAATGTTTGCTGTGTCAACTTCTAATAATGGCAACTAAATGCCAATGGCCACTTTTATTTTCAGATTAAAATGTGTACAGATTTCACAACGAATACCCTTAAAGGAAAGGACATACAGAAGTGTTTCATGCCCCACTGCAAATGAACAATTTTTGAGACTCATCTGCATCCAACTGACATGTGATCCACTTAAAAAAATTAGTATTCAAGGCCAGTTTGAGGAAACAGTTTAAAGGGAACAGATGGTTTTCTAGAAGTACATTTATCATTCACTGAGAAGAAGCAAATGCCTGTGTATTTGTGTTGGCGTGTGCATGTATCTGGGGGCATGCCGGGTGTATACTTTACTTTAGGAAATGTTAACAAGGCTCAAGACTGTTGATGGACACATTGGCAGAGGCAGGATTTGCCCCTGTGACCTTTCAGCTAGAGCACATTCACTGTAACTGCAGAGCCACTGTGGAGCTCTGATGAATTGACAACTGCTGACAAAACACTGAATTTATATTATAGGCTTAAGCATATCAGCATAACCAAACAATAAGTGAGGCTATGCATGTTCAGTTTACTGACCAAAGATTATAAAGAAATTAGATAAGGTGCATTTGCACCAAAGAGTTCTCCTGAGGGTAACTGCTCACTGGGGAGCTTTTTTTGTTTTCCCGCTTGCATTTACACTGCCAGTTATAGTGACCTGTTTTTGCTTATCATTGTCATCTTTGCAAATGATGGCACGCCCCACTCTTTGGTGTTATTTGAGCTTTGCCGTGCACTTTCCATTTAAATTACCTGAGGTACACACCGCGGCTACTGTGTCCAGAGTGGAGACCCACATGGATAAGCAGGTCTTTACTGCCTTTAAATGATAGATCAGTGCAGGGGGTCTGGCCTGTCTCAAGAGCCAGTATGAATGGTGACGGAGCTCTGATGACGTCACAGATGGCACGTGTGACAGCAAATACCATAATGATAAACTAAGCGTAACATGTGACATAATATCAGATGTCAGATGCCGTCGTAAGTGCAACAAGGTGGGAGAGTGTGCCGTGATGACAGCAGAATTGGAAAGGCAGAGTTTCAAACAGAAAAGGACCAGCCTGAGGAGGAGGAGGCAACATATTGGATTTAATATGTAGCTCTATCCACTTGCTGTAACTTTATTATGTTAATGTGTGCGTGCCAAAGAGTTGTGTTGGGGCAGCTCTTTACAGTGTTATCTTTTACTTGTTGTGATCCTGTTTCTTGAGTTTGTCTCTCTATTGCTTTCTTGTTGCCAGATTAACAAACTGACAGAAAATTTTCAATTTTGCTTTAGGTTAAAAATCATTTTGCATTTCGTTTTTTCGATTTGATTCAGATAATTTTTATTTATAGAACATCAATTCACAACAACAGTCGCCTCAAGGCACTTTATACTGTAAGGTAAAGACCCTACAATATTAGAAAGAAACCCCAGCAATCACACAATCTCCTATGAGCAAGAACTTGGTGACCGTGGGAAGGAAAAACTTCCTTTTAACAGGAAGAAACCTCTGGCAGGACCAGGCTCAGGGAGGGGCAGCCATCTGCTGCCACTGGCTGGGGGTGAGACAGCAAAGAGAGACGGGACACAAGGCACAGTATGGATTTCCTCCGTCACATATATGTGGTTTTAATTAAACCTGGAGTTCACCATCTGTTTATTTCTCTATGTTTTGTTCAATTTTATAGCTAACTGTTGCTTAAGTAACAGATTTTTACATGGATTTTTTTTTTAATATGCTGGTTGCATACACTCATGCCACACAAAGGTTATTCTTGTGGTTAGTACCAACACTGAAGTGGGGAGTCCAGCAAAACAGTTTTCTATGAACCTTGACAGTTCCTTCATGTTTCATTTAGTGTGGGGTAGACTTCCTCCAAGAGTTAAAGGATCTATAAAAAAGTACTCAAGGTACACAGTTTAAATTCTATGACCCTTTAAAACAGGATTGTTAAACTATGGCCATTTTCCAATGGGATTAGGAAGAATGCATTCTGATCGGGAGCCAACCACATGAACCACAATATCTTAGACAACATTTTGTACCTTCTAACCAACCTTAGTTACCACTCTACACCCACTCACTTTAATATTTACACACAACAGGGAGCACATTAAGAAATTTTGCAAAACAGACTGTTTTAAAAGCACACTGCTTTCATGTTGTGCTGTGTTTAACGGGGATGGACACCTGAGAAGGTAAACAGCGATTTGTTTTGACTATTCTTCTCAGTGCTACCTCACAGGATAGCAGTTTACAGAAGCACCGTCCATGCTGTTTGTAAATTGATGTGACTTTTTTTCCCCTCTTTTACAAACCCTAGCGTTCTTGTACCAGTTAAACTTGGATAAAGGCAAAACAAATACTTTCAATTACAGCTCACAACAAACAAATCAAACTGCAGGTAGGATCACATGCCTGAAAAGAATTTTCATAAGCTCTCTCCATATGTCATAACAGAGATGCCAGCTGGAGAGCTATTTCCACTTGCACATTTCACATATCACTGCTCAAACCTTTGCAGCGAGTGCTCCTGACCCTCACCTCTTCTATTAATACTGTGCTGCTTGTGTGGAGGTGTGCAACATTATGTTTTCATAAATTAGTGCTTTCTTTGGCTAGGCTTAAAGCAGAATGAGAATCATTTGTTGTGCACTCTCAATTAATCTGATTCCTGCTGAGGGGTACAACAAGGGTGTGTGTGTGTGTGTGTGTGTGTGTGAATATAGGCCAGGACACAATGTTCTGAAATAAATATTAGGATTGAAAAAGAGAAAAGGCATTTTCATTTGAAATTTTTCACAAAATCTTTACATCAGCCTAGAAAAGAAACACAACATGGATGTCTTAAAAAAATCCACACTGCTTAAGATGAAGCCCAATGCAGGCAACCTCGAGGAAGCTCAAAGTCAGCAGTTTTGTGTTAAAAGCTAAAAACATTAACTCCTGCTAAGCAAATCATCATATATATGTAGCTCATCTTTAAGTACAGGATGTAGTTAAAAGTTATCAAAATCAGATCTCTTTTTTTGTTTCGCCTGCTGCGACAAAATCCAGGGAGGCCTGATTAAAGCTACTCTGCCTCCAGTCATTTAAACCGATCGTCTTTTTGCTGCATGGCCTACAGGCATAAAATGTACCTTAAAATGTTGGTTTGCCGTCACTGAAGCAATATCTCAAGCTTTTGCTTTTGTGAGTAACACATAAGATGTTAGATCACAAAAAGGCACAGGACAGAAACTGCAAGAGAATGTAACCACCATGCTTGAAAAGTCTACAGCTACGAATCAAATAACAGAGATTATCCTGCAGATATGTGCAGACAACTGAAACACATGCATGCCTGGAAATGGGAACGATGTAAGTTATGATGGTTATCATGACCATGTATATTAATTAAGATAAAGTAAAGAAATGCTCAAAAAACATAAACCATACATGACATGTATGACCTATACGCACCTTTTACAATAAGGTTGAGGAGCTTTGGCCGTGGGTTACGCTCACTCTGAATTGAGCATGTGTATAGGCCATCATCAGTTACATCCACTTTCTGTATCTGAAGGCTGTACTCATGTTTGTCGCCAACACTGGACACTATGGACACACGTGGGTCCACAGACCACTTGTCATTCCCTGCGAATATGATGCTTGAGCGGTTCAGCCAGGCTCCTTTAGAGATCCCATCCAAGAGGTAGCACCTAGATCGACAAAAGAAACACATTTATATTGTTTGGAAAACACATCTGAGTCTAAGTGTTTTTTTTTTAGTCATCATCTTTTATTTAGAAATATTGGTTCATTTATTACAGCTGTCTAGAAATTGTTACCTGTCTTCCGAAATGTTATTATTTTCCTTTCTAGAAAAAACCTCCTGCTGTTCATGATTTTTTTTTTAATTCGGAAAATGTGCAGTTATGTGCCAAAAAGTGAGTCACAAAAAATACAGAAATCTCATCAGTTTGACACTGTGACTTAACATGTAACAAGTTCAGGTTGCTTTGAGATTTGATTTGTTTTGAGACTAAATTATCTCAAGCCATCAGAAATAATTTTGGATAACAAAGGCTGCTCTGTTGTTGACATTCTAAACAGGTTCAAAGTGAAATTCTTTGTCACCCTTTTCAATGACATTTCAACATTTAAGTGTTAATAGGCATTTTTATATTCAAGCAGTTCACTGATGGTGCATCTGTCTCCATTTATGGCAAGCGGATGCATAATATTTAAAAGGTATGTGACAAAAAAGGTGTTTTCAACACAAACCGCAGTGGTTGATATAAGAAAAACTTGAAACACAGTCCAAGCAGAGTCTGAGCAGATTGTGAGCGCCTGTTGGCCTCATTAAGCATCAAAAACACACAAAAGTATCTAGAACAACACTGTTTGCAGTCTGGACATTCAAACCCTGACCCTTTACATCACCAGGTAAGATTACTTACACAGCACTGAGGAGACATAGTTTTCCACACACCCTGTCATAAATGTAGGCAACGATACTGTATGTGCAAAACTGACATATGTTTGTCTTTTTGAAGGTAGAACGATTACAATGGTCAATATGGAAAATAAGGCTGGGTGAAATAGCCTCAAAATTATAGCATGATATTTTAAGGACACTTTGATATTTCTGACAGTACAGGAAAAAATACTGAACCATGTTTTATTGGTGGCTGCAGCTTGCAGGAAGCAGCATATTATAGTGCAAACAAAATGAAGTTAATTTTCCGTCCATCTTTTCCAATGAATTACTGTTATTAAAGAGTACTTCATTTGAAATGTGTATCTATTGCTACAAGATGTCAGCAGCAGCATTGTAGTACAATAGTAGTAACACAGCATAATAAACTGTGACACAGCATAAATCAAATGTAAGCACAATGCCATATCATATTGTCTGTGACAATACTAGAATACATTTTTGCAATATAAAAGTGCCATCTTATGATATAATTGCTATAGCAACCCAATGCGTTTACATTCCCTATTGTGCAGAGCAACAAGACAAGGCCAGGCATGTCTGAAAGCAAGAGCCACGTGTCAGCCTCAGATGATGACTTGGTACCTAAAAAGGGAGCTACTTCAACATGCTCCAAAGCACAGAACTTTGCAAAATATGTATATATGTGAGTAGAAACAAATGACTCAAGCAAGCCATTTGTTTACATTTTGATAGCTGCACTCCATATGGCAAGAAGAGTAAACAGTGGATGGAAATTACTGATGTGGTTACATGATGGATAAACAGCGCTTAAAGCAGATGGTTAAAAAGCTCGATCCAAGATACAACATCCCAGGCATAGAAAATGTTTCAGTTTTATAAAGACATGAATGGTTGGATGGCTTATGTGACAATATTGTGCAGCTCCAGCAGTTTTACAAGGTTAGGTTCCTTTAGTTATGTTGCACTAATGTGTGAAGCAGTTATATTATACTTTGACTTAAAATTTCCAGGGAAAGCACTGCTTTGACTACTTGTATTTACATTTTGATTTATGCTGTGTCACTAATATTGCACTATAATGCTGTTGCTGATCTGTTGCTTGTGTCAATAGATTCCCACTTGCCACGTAGTTTGTCATCAGTGAAAATAATTCATTGGAAAAGGATAGAAAATGCTCTTCATTTATTTATACATTGAGAAAACATACAGTATTTTTTCTACATCACCATAAATATCATGGCAAATTTCTTGTGAAATTTTGGGATATAATTTCGAGGATATAATACGCACCACTATTATGCTTTGCCATTATGGTACCCAGGAACCCATGTAGTATTTTCTGTGGAAATTTTAAGTCAAAAATATAAAATAACTGTTCACATGTTAACCCTTTGGCAGCTTGCACAATATTGTCACCTAAATTCCACAAAAGCAATTAAATGTAACTCCCGCACACTGACTCGCTTGCCACCAATACATTTATTAAACTACAAAGTCATCAGGTACCTGATTGTAATTTAATTTTAAAAAAAGAAGATTAGTCTGGAAGTGTGCAGGAGTTGCATTTCATTGTGTTTGAGAATTTTTGCCTCTGACGAGATTGTTACAGTAGCTCCAGTTTTACTAGATCATCATTGGAGGCTGACACACAGCTCTGGCTGTCTAAGCTTGTGAAACTTTTGTATCTTTTTATACCACAAAGATATTCATGCTGGTACACTACAGACAATACCATTACAGCACAGCTCTAATGGAAGAAATTCTGCTGGTTTTGCATGCACTGTCAAACATCAGTGATGTTTAATGAAACCATAAATAATGAATGAATGAAATTACAGCTGACATGTTTGTGTATATACACACAGAGACACACATACAACATCCAAAGTTTCATGCTGTTACATTTTATTGTGTAGCAGTCTTAGGAAATACGTGTTTACAGATCTTATGAAAAACTGCATCAACAAACTATGACCAGGCATTTTTCAGTGGATCAGTTTGACCTATTGCAGGGAGCAGGGGAACAGGAAGTAGCACCCAGTGTGCATTCAAAATGTGGAATGCAGGTACACCACCACCATCTTGGAAAGATAACAAACTTTCACTCTCATTAAGCCCTGCTGTTTGCAGACTCATGCTAAGATCATGGTCCCTCCCAGAGTGGGAAAAAGGCCAGTTATTGTCTGATTTTTTATTTTGTTGCCTATTACAACAACACAGTTCGTGTTCCTGCCCCCTGTATTGAAACCTGCAGTTTTGCATTTACCAAAAGTAACTAAAGGTACCGCCAAAGGACTTAAATCTTTTAGATGCTTGAAAACTTAAGACATAAGACTACTGGAATATAGCAAAAATTTATTATCACTATAAATGTTTTTGGCCAGTGTTGCATTTTTGATTATTTAACACAAATATTCATTAACATGAATCATCCCAGCAACCATGGTTGTAACTCTGTGAACAAAACTGGTCACGACAGAATAGCAAAGCCTCAACCTTAAACAGACAGATGTTTACGTTGTAAACAGACAGCAAAGAATATCTTCTCCATGTACACAGACTAATATCACCGGAGCCTGTTTTTTTCTTCTTTTTTTAATATAAACAACACTTTAAAGGTATTTACATTTATATACAGTACCAGTCAAAAGGTTGGACACATTTACCCAGGTGAGTGTGTCTAAACTTTTGACTGGTACTGTATATCTAAATTTTGCCTCATTTTGTATTGTGAATTTAACACATTGGGCTGTGACAGCCACCATAATCCCACAAACCTGCCCCTGATGTCAGCATCATAAACCCTGTGATGCAGCTGTTTTTGTGTGAAGTTGGTTAGCTCAGGAGGATGAGAAGTGAGCCCCAGAGAAAGAGATCATGAATTTGAGTCGCCCTTGCAGTCAGGGGTTAAAGTGGGCTGGAACGAGCCAGAAAGGCATTCCAGCACCTTCAATTAATGAGCATTTAAATCTGATAGGATAGGTTAATGTTTATGTCAATGAGTTAATTTTTTTGTCTCCTGCAGCCTGGCGTTGCTTCCAGTGACAGCATGGTGACACTTGCTCAGTAATAGGAAAATAATGATATCCCACAGCCCGCTTACACCCATAACACATCCTTTTTTTATCTTCTAATCCCCGTGATGCGTTCTTGGTGCAAATGTAAATAAAGCTGGTCGCAGTACTTCAGTATTTACAGTAGCTAGCACCACAAGAAGACTGAGTTAAATAGAGTAAAGCTTTTTTAAAGTGCCAGGTAAATGCAACTCAAATGTAACTATTCAAGCAGCTCAAAATATTACGAAGCACAGAAACAGTTTCTGTGCAGTTTGTCACAAAATGTGTCTGCTTTATGTCCCAGGGACAGAAAGAAAACGTTAATATGTCACACTATCAGAGACGGAGAAAGATGTAAGAAAAGGACACAGGAGGGAGATGAGGGGTTATTTTCAAAGGTAAGAACTGCTCAGCACGTAGGATTTGAGAAACTGAAACTTTAAAGGAGACATATGCGTAATCCACTTTTTTAGTCCTTAAATACATTTTCTTTGTGTATTTTGAATATGTAGGAGTGCAGAAAATATTTTATTTATTCTCTCCCCGTGCTGCTTAGATATCTTAATGTTCTTTTAGGGTCATATTTTTCAGACTGTTCATTTTTCTCGATTCCCTGTTACGTTTTCTTGTCAATTACATCACAGTATTTGTTGTGGAACTCCTAAACAAGGTTATGGACTTCCGGCTAGCTAATCTTGTGAATCCACCATTTTGTTTTCTTGCAGCGATTTTGTAGTCCAGTTCAGTTATGCCAAAGTTGCAACTAGGCAAGTCAAAATGTTTTGTTGTTGAGTGTATTAACCCAGAGGATTCCTTACATCGGCCCCCGGAATCAGAGCCTCTTTGAAGTGCCTGTTTAAATTTCATTTTCCTTGGAAATGTACTCACATCAATGGGGAAAGTCCTCTTTGTTTCTCTGCCGGTAGCTCGCTGCTATCAAACTACAAAAACGGGCGAACGGGTGGAGTGGAACGCTTTGCGACCTGGAGGGGGACGAGGCCTGAAATGTCTCATTCACGTTTAAAGAGACCGCACCAAAATGAGTTGCTCTAAGACGAGCCTCAGAACAGGTGTAAACGAGGGGTCTGTGGAGCTACACTAACGAGGAATTCAAACCAAAGCATTGCAGTTCTCCTTTATATAGATCACAAGTGAAGGATTTGCTTATGAAAAGGAAGTATTTAAAAGCATATGTCCCTTTTAAAGCTTATATGTAATATCCTCATTCATTTGAAAGTTTTTAAATCAGATACTTGATTTATAAAATAAATATAAATATAAATTTTTACATTTTTGTGAAAATTCTTGCAAAATAAGCTGCAGTATACTAATTTTGTGTTATTCAAAGGCTGCACGAAAATACCAGGCTGATTAGTGCAGGCTACACTGGTTAGAATAGAATAGAATAGAATAGAATAGAATAGAATAGAATAGAATAGAATAGAATAGAATAGAATAGAATAGAATAGAATGCCTTTATTGTCATTATACAGAATGTACAATGAAATTGCAGTTTGTTAGTTTGCAGTATTGTGGTCAAGTTCAGTGATGCACTGAAGATACCGGACTGTTACAGAGCAGACTGTTAATGGCCAATATTCAGTTGTATCAAGAGCAGCAGACTATTATTATTATTTTTATTATTATTATTATTATTAACTCTATTTAAGGTGATGATTCACTCACCTAATTATATCTTTTATAGTAGAATTATACTGTGTAGGGGTTGGAAATCGGCCATGTAGCTCTTGAAGCATCTGCTTGAATTCAGTTGGAGCCCTAAATCCACAAAAAGCAGTGAATATTGGAGAGCCAGCATTTTAGCCTGTGCACCAAGAAGAATCTAGCTTACAAAACAATGTATTACATGACTTATTTCTAAGTAATTCTTTCCCCCACAATCCACCACTACACTAGATCTCAGGGTTCACCCACCTGCCAAATCCCACTTTAACCCCTGCCTGCAGAACACGTTTTTTTTTTTCCTAAAAAGTCTATGAAGGAGGCCCAAGCAATGTTCAATAAGTATGTTGAGCATTACAGCTTTCCTTTTGTGGATGTTCTTTATCCATGAGCAGACATTAACAAGCAGTTATTCAACATCTAAATGAGAACTTGATATAGTTTTACAGGGGACTTCACTGTGATGTGGTTGCTGGTGCTGACAGGGGCAAAAAGTGTCCTAAGGAGCTGTGGATTCATATTTCTTGAAGACCAGCATAGCAGCAATTTAGAAGCAAATGCAACTCCAGGCAAAGGTTCGTAGTCCTACCATGGAATCAACTATGTAAAACTGATGTTTACTTCCTCTAGATCTTGTGATATTGTTCACTGAAGTCTCTCTTTTAGATAGAAAACCACAGAGTATCTGTATCTGTATCTGCACATAGCTTTCCAATGTGGTCACCAATAGGCAACCACACAACAAGGTATGTGTCTTCAGTCCGGCCACAGACAATCAAATAACCTTCACTCTTCTCAGGATGCTTAATAAGAGCACATTGTGATATCTGTTGGACTGGTACCAACACAGTTTACGTTCAGCTTCAGTAAAAGTTACAACATGTTGAAGCTGGGATTAACCAGTCTCAGAATGAGGGGGGTTTTACTCATAATTCCAGTACTGTGTAACTAAGAAATCGCATCACATTCTGTAACAAATACTGTAATAATGAGCAGGAAAAGAGGCAATCAAGTTTGGCTCCTTAGCTATTGTCAACATGCCTACCAGACTGCCAGCACCAGTAGTAAACCCACCAAGGAAATCAGTTTGGCACTAGCTGCAAAGCTCTTTACTCCTTATGCCAACAAAGTGTCTGTCAGGGAAGTGGGTAGGGGACAATGGTTTCGTCCATGCTGGTCTCCCCTTAGAGACAGCACTGCTGCATTGTGACAAATAAGTGGCAAACAATGTGAGAGCGGGTAAAATTAAATAAGCACAAGAGAGAAGTGCAGATCCTGTGGAGAGCCCACACAGACCTGTCAGTTAGTTAGCCCATTGACCACCTGAGTCACGGTGTTCCTTGCCCTTAGGCAAGATTTACTGAAGGAGCCTTGAGGCAGCTTTCACTCCTTTTCTATTTTTCTCTTCTTTTTTTTTCAACCAAATAGGAATTCATCGACCACTTGATCTTAGAGATGTGCTGATTATTTAAGGTGCTATATTCAGATGGCAGATACATTGGCTTCAAGTGCTAAATTCATTACTGGGATTGACCATGACTGATACTAAATTGGATTAAGATGACAGGAAACCAATTTTTTTATGTATTTTCAGTTGCGAGAAGTGAAGGAGGCCTGCTACTTACTTGTAAGATCACAGCCCTTTAGTGACTAATAATTTAAAACACTGTTTAGTGGGATCAGTGAGAGTGACAGTTTTTAGGCTAAACACAGCCACAATGCACTTGTGTAAAGCCCACAACCACTGATGTGCACTACTTCTCAACAAGTTGCAAGACTTTCATCATTATATTCTTGTAAAACAGGGTAACCATAGAAAACATTGTCTCCAGTGTAGTTGCTATTGATTTCTTGGTTTTCTCACCTGAAATTGTCCTTTCAGAATTACTCACATTGGCCTCATAGGTGGCTGTAATAAAAGTGTCCCCTTCAAAAGAGATCAGAAGCTCTGGTCAGCTTTGTACAGATGCCAGATACAATGCACTTTAATGGTGACAGGCTTTTAAGGTGTAAAAAATTATCGGTCCCACACCCCTGCAGCAGCGTAGGTTTCTTTTCTTTGTATGAACCACGTATATTGCTATCCACTGGGACCATCAGACGTGTGGTTTTTTTGTTTGTTTGTTTGTTTTTGGGGGGGGGTTGCCATATAAACTGCTGATATAGATGTTCTGCTGTTGTTGAAGAAGGAAACTTTTTTTTTACTTTTAACAACCACCTTTCAAGGATAGATTTGGGGAGAAGTTATGAGCTAAAGCTAAAAGTATGGCCTGAAGATGCATATAGCAGTGCCAGGATCTCTACAAGGACTTTGGATATTTTTTCTTCATCTTGATGACCCAGACCTCGTTGTTTTTGCACTGTTTTTTCCAGTTTGCTTATCACTGTTGAGTGCCTTTGCACTCTTTCTGCAGAAATTATTATTGTTATCTCACTGTCATCTTTCACCATGGCACCAAGGCGATGCCCATATTTGTTCAGCTGCTCACAAAGCAGTGTGTCAAAACAGGGCATTTTACATTAGCACATTGTCTCGGGTGGGGGCTGTTTAGCAAGGCTGCTTCCAGTGTTGCTGCTGTCCTCAAAAGGAGCTACAAGGGAAGTGATCACGAGACATCTCGGTGTGGCAGATTCAGGCTGCTGTTTGTGTATATATATATATATATATATATATATATATATATATATATATATATATATATATATATATATAAAAATTTTTTCTCTCTCT
>VUQK01031089.1:23446-38216 GCA_015106715.1 Bujurquina vittata
ATATATATATATATATATACACTCTTTTAAATATTTTCTCCAGGGACTCCAAGTACAGGGGTTAGGATAACCTGCCTCTCACCCTCCTCTCGCCCTATGACAGCTGGGAAAGGCTTGGGATAGTCCTGCTTCTTTCGAGTTGATAGATGCTTTAGCTGCTTGGAGAGGAAAAGTGCAATATATTTTTTAATTCTACTATTTTAAAGGAATGTCAGATTATACAACGAAACCCACATGGAAATTTTCCATTAAAAGCAAAAAGCTATTTCACATGCCAAAAACCTTGGGTATTAAATGTAAATTATTCCAGGGCCATGTCTTCGGGTGTGTCTTTATTTCTGCCACATTTCCCCAATTCATTTGCTAGTGGCTCCATAGTGTAGTGGTTTACACATTTGCCTAACAAGCAAAAGAGTCTCAGTTTGATCCCAGGAGGAGACAAATCCCTTTCGGGGCTGTGTCAGGAAGGGCATCCGGCATTAAAAAAAATCTGCTAAATCAGAAATGTGGAGCTACCTGCTGTTGCGAACCCTTGTGAATAAGGGAGCAGCTGAAAGTAGCTCTTTTTTGTTTCCCCTGCTCACTCAGGCATAACAGCACAAAACTAACACCTAAGGTGAGCTTTGTTTTCATAAAGCTGCCTTTCTGTGGGAGCCTCCCCAGGTAACGGACTGCTCATGGTTTATACAAAGCTCTGGTAATTATTTCACAGGTATCAGAACTTCCATTCTGATGCGACTCTGGCATCAAAAACATGCGCTAATTGATATTTCTATTTATTCCTGTTTCTGAGGTGTGACTGCACAGGAACCTGGCCTGTTACAAGTTTTTTGGGTTTTTTTGTTTGTTTGTTAACCATATATTGGATTTTGGAAAAGAGTTCAATTCAAACTCCAGTGATTATGCATGATGTGGAAAAAGGAAAGTGATAAGCTGGAGTTTGAGCTGCACCTCACATGAATGGAGAATGATGACAAACCAATAATTACAGTATGGCAGCTGGAAAGACGCAGCTGATTTTAATCCATTTAGCCAAACTCATTCATGCTCTTTGATTAGATGCCATAATTAACACTGGGGCATCACTGTGACCCAGATTCTTATTTGCTTTATGCAAATGTTTGCTAGATCTTTAACTGTAAATATTCTTCTTGGCACTTACTCCACAAATCTTGCCTTGTAAACATCTTTCAGTGTTTCACAATATAGGTGTTCGTTCCCTCCTATTGGCAAAGGAAATATGTGCAGTTCTGGATGTATCCTTTTCAAAGATTTTTTTTCTTTTTTTTTACACACAAAGGATATTTACATTTTAAGAAATGAAGACCCTTTTCCTTTCAAATTAAAAGATAACAGCACAGCATTTTGTGCAATTGATTTTGTCCAGAAATATTTATTTATTTATTTTTAGCCAGCAGTAAAATTTAATAGGGCCAATTTCAAAGGTTGGATTTTATTATGATTATTATTATTTAGCTGTTTATCTCTAGAAGAAGAGGATGGCAACAGCTTTTGTTGTACTTGTCATTGCTCTATGTAAAAGAGATGTAATTAAAAAAAACACTTCTAATCACAGCTTGTCTTGATCTGTAATCAGTCATAACACTCAAATCAGTCGGTCCTGTAGTACCATTTGTCTTCTCCAGGTTTGCTGACACTCAATATGTACATCAGAAGTTGGGGAAGGCAGTGTGAAGGCTCTCTTGTCTACTGCCTAATTAATCGGTTGCCTCTCTAGCTCCTTCCCTTTGCTTCCATCTAGTTTTAAATGCACTAACTTCATCTTTTTACTGGTTTTAGTAGGCAGCATCACATCACCCTAATCCTGGCTTCTCTCCCTTTGCAGATCATGATCCATTTGAAGATTTTACTGAACGCCTTTAATTTTGTGTGTGACAATACGTCCCAGCTGTTCTTGAGATATTCCAGCAATCTGTGTTTTTACTGTCAGACAACAAGGGAAGCTGTTAGGGATGTTAGGGATGCCATTTCTGGGAAGAAGATCTGCTCTGAGAGGAGTAGCACAGAGCTTTTATGCCAAAGAAATCAACCCCTAGCAGAACCACAGACCAGATTGAGAAAGAAAAACAATGTCCATGAAGATTTATGGTGTTGTGCAAACCCTGGAGCTGTTAATGGACTCAAAGTCTGATAATTTATGTCTTATCACCTTTATGATTCTGACTTGAATACGAGTCTGATGGGTCGAGTCATGACAGTCGGCACACGGATGCAGCAGCAGAGGTGCGAGAGACTATAGAGTTGTTGCTGTTGACACTGAATTTTCACATCCATATGGCAGACATGTCGGGAGTAGACAAATAACTTGTGGATTTGGACAAAGACCTGTGGAGTGATATAGGTTGCTCTTCAACCTGTTGATAGTTGACAGCTCAACCTCAGACTATGATTCTTCAGAAACGGAGTTAAAGGATTCACAGCTTGTTCTCTGTTCCCAGTAGCCAGAGATACAAGAGGAAAGATACTTAGGCATGTTTTAAATTTGACAGAATTTCAGATTGTTTCATAATTAGGTACTACAGGAACATCCACTGAACATCTAGAAAATGAGAGGTGAAATACAGAACTGATAACAGCTACGTTGTACTGTAATATTACATCAGACGAGGAGCTAAACGGAGGATTCTTTCTCCATTCTTTCCCAGTTTTCACATGGCAGAGGGATCCCGGTTATACTAGATGCCACACTACTGAATAAATATACTTTTTTGGACGTTAGTAATTTATTTACTGTTAATCAGAATTCTGAACCTCTCAATAATGCTGTTGATAGTCTTGATTCAAAATAACCAGTTGACTTTATTGAGTGAGCGATCTTGATCATTTTAACGATACTAACTTGTATGCCGCTCAGTATCCATGTTGACAGTGGCGTTTCACTACATGCTGCCTACTGTAGGGCCCTTTTTCTCCCAGGTATCATTCATAAGCTTGAACTTAAAATGTACTGGTATACAGACAACATATTATCTACCCCCCACCTCAACAAGGTCACGTCTCACGCTAGGTCTGAAATTATATTGAGGTGTCTTCAATGATAATGAAGCACAACGAGCCGAAAGTACTGGCAGGCCAAATCCTGGCTTTTGTCCAAATTGCATGACATATATCAGTCAAACAAAAATACTTAAATCCTGTTATAACATGAAGCTGGGTTGCAGTAAAAGTGCTGGCCTGGGAGAAAGTCCCAGACTGACTTTCAGTTTTATTAGGTGTTTCATCAATATCTTTTATAATTCTACTGGACTGTGTGAGTGCCTGTTAAAAAGAGGTGGGACACCCCACAAAATTATACTATTGTGATTTTTTACGTTTTGCAATGTTACAATAATGCTAATTATTACAATAGGATATTGAAATTATCACGTTTTTGTTTGCATGTCTTCAAAGTAAAACTTTCGCATTATCTGTTCTTTCCAAAAACAAAAAATTATCTCACTTCAGTAAAAAAAATTGTTTTGCTGCAAAATTACATTGCATACCAGCATACCAACACTGTCACTAAAACTTGCTATAAATGCTGCCACAATACGGAGTGAGTCTGCTATAAGTTGGATATCAGTCTGTGATTCACTTGATTATCTGTGATGTGTCAAAAATCACCTATCTGTTTCTGTCTACATAGTCAGGAATTCACATTTAACAGGAATTCAAGTTTTCCTGTTCTATAGGAATACAACCCAAAGCTCCCATTAACATAGAAAACTACAGTATAGATGTAAAATGATTAAATTCCCAGAAAAAAGGTATTGCACTCATGTTTTGTGATGCTAAGAATCCTATTTGGACCTGGTAATTCTAGGTATAACAATTTTTCTGATGTAGAGTACCATTTTTAACGTTAGAAATAAATTTTTCGCTATGAAAAAAACGTCAAGCCAGGACAAGTGGATGCGCCATTGCAACATCAAGTCAGCCCCATTCTCACCAAGTTTCTCTCCCCAACGATCCCTTGGTCCCCAATGCTGGTATGCACTTTTCCCGTCACTTCATCGTTGTACATGTAGATCTACAGTGCTGTTCAGAACATGCTTACGAACCAGCTGGACATTTTGGAATGACAAAAAAGAGGAGAAAATCAAGCAGATTTATCTTGAGAATTCAAGCTCAATAAATGACAATAAACCTTTTATAAATGAAAAGTAATAAGTGAATTAGTAACTGAATTGAAATGGTCGCCTGTACGGATTTGACCGACCTTGACCCTGAATCTTATATGAATGAACTCACTTGAGAGTGATCAGATACAATTATTGAAAAAGGGGAGAAATAAGGGGTAAAGTAAAAAAAACCAAACCAAACAAAAATCTATTGATTTTACTAACACTTTAATTTTATAGGCCTACATGTATTTGAATCACCAAACAAGTATTTTCATCGAAACAACTAAACACTAAGACTTGCATAACCATGCTAGATATTCAGTGCAATAGTGTCTGAGCTTGATTCGCTCCCTGGATGTAATCATTATCAGCCTTTTCAAGGTGTTGATAGTATTACATAACCCTGACAACTGACTAGATAATGAGTGAGAACCTCTCCAGTTCACCTAGCACAGGTAGATTAGTGTTTTGTTTAGGTTTTAAACTCCCAGAAGGAATTTACATGGCATTTTCTAGGCCCTATTTGAAACTGTTTACTGTCCTGTATTTGCAGGAGGTGCTAACCATGCTAAACGTTTGTCAGCCTCAGGCGGTGATGCGACATTTGTAGTGCTTGATCAAGATGAGGACAAAGATGACGTGGATGTGACTGTCACAGACATGAAAGTGGATGATAACAGTTATGCTGATGCAGATGTCGAGGAGGTGGAGATAGATGATTGGAAGTGCGAGAGTGACACCAGCACTGTGACTGCCAGCAGTAGTATATCCAAAAAAGCACAGGGCAGGACCTAGGTTCCCGGGGCCTGCTGGAGGTCAGGGTTTCCTGTGGTTAGCTGGCAGGATACTTTTGTCATTGTATGAGAGGCAATCAAGTCAGAAAAGTCGCATTATGGCAAAACCAGATCCAGAATATCAGGAATTTGGCACCAAAGGTTTCCTTGGTTGGTATTGTAGCAGGAGGCAAAAAAAACTTTTCTTGATGTTATTTCTGAAGTATACCTTAAGCTGACATTAAAAAATAGGAAAGATGTTTTGACGTGGGGTGGCTGTAGCTCAGGAGGTAGAGCAGGTCACCCACTGATCGGAAGGTCGGCGGTTTGATTCCTGGCTACTCCACTTATGGTGCCAAGCCACCTATGGTGCCAGGTTGCATGCCAATGTATCCTTAGCATGATCCTTAGCAGTTAGCACTGCTGCCTCACAGTTAAAATAACATCTGAAAGGCCTGGGTTTGATTCTGCCTTGGCCCGTGTCTCTCTCTCTCTGTGGTTCTCCCTGTGTCTGTGTGGGTTTACTCTGGTTTCCTCCCACATGTCCAAAGACATGCACTTCCTGGGTTTAGGTTAATTGGCTACTATAAATTGCCAATAGGTGTGAATGGTTGTCTGTGTCTCTGTTTTGGCCCTGCAACAGGCTGGCAACCTGTCCAGGGTGTACCCTGCCTCTTGCCCTGTGTCAGCTGTGATAAGCACCCCCGCGACCCTGAAAAGGATAAGCGGCAGTGAATGGATGGGTGTTTTGAAGTACAAACTAAAGAAATTTTAATTAAAATGACTCAAGAACGTTTCACACTTTCATACAGTCACAACAATTTCACAAGCTAACGGCAACCCTGATAGCCAGAATACAACCAGCTTACAGCCAGTTTAGTCGAGTTGTGCTCACTGACAAAGACTCATTCAAACTGATGGCAACTTGTTGACAATTTGTCTGCAATTATTAACAGCAATTATCTGCAAATTTTCAATAATCTCTCTGAGAGTCATTGCAATAAGTCCAGTCTGAGACTGGTTGCAAAAAGCTGGTTGCCTCCTATCAAGGGACTGGTGCAATCGCTTTGCAATCAAATGTACTGTGCAACACCCTCAAGCTCTGGGCAACCCTTTCGTCACCAAAATTGCAAGTGATCGCAAAATATGAAAAATTTAATGCAATCATCATGCTTTATTTATTTATTTATTTATTTATTTATTTATTTATTTATTTATTTATTTATTTAGGGTAGATGCAACGAGGTTGCTGTCCTATTTTTACTCATGTGACTGAACCATTAGCTTGCTCTGAATTTGAAGGTAGCTTTGCCAAGTTAAGTGTCTTCACTTTGGGATGTTTTTTCGGTTGAGCTGATTGGCATGCTAATGTTATCTCAAGATTTTAGTGCATGAGATGAGCCCTCCCAGATTATTTTAATTTATTTAATTGAATATCAATAGTTAGTTCATCAATACAATATCGCCATGCAAAAACACGCTACAATTTTTTCCCCTACCCCTACTGTTATAGCCTTAGCAGGCTTTCTGTGGTTTTGCCTGTGTGGGTGTCTCTTGCTCACTCTCTCCAGCCTTAAGCTGGAAGTACTTAAGAAGAGCTCTGGAGGCAGAGTGTCATTCTCTTTACAGCATCTGAGCTGTGTGTTTGTGGCCACCTACACCTCATGGATAGGAGTACGCTTTAGGGTTTAATTTACTCTTTACTCTGAGTTTGATTGTGCTTTTCTTCGTTTTTGTTTGGATTTTTTTTTCTTTCAAAAAGAGATCAGCTTGTCTGTTTCTTTTACTTTATCTATTAATGAAAAATGTCATTGTCATTTTTGCCTCACTGTCTCAACCTGCACACTTTTACTGTTGCCTCCTCTAGATTTCCTGGAGAAAGGTGGCTAATCTGAAAACCCATATAAATCTTAAACAAACTAGCTGAAACTAGCTTTGAAAATGCTAGTTGTTGAAGATGTAGGTAATACCTCAGAACTGGGGAAACAATCATGCATCACAGTGATGTCTGGCATGGTGGAACAAACAATAATGAAATAGTGGAAACTCTTTGATTGAAGTATATGGAAAACATTAAGGTATGTCAGACAGGTCACCAATAAAAGTTACAAGGCAAAACAGAGTAATGCAATAAATGGAGTTGACAAATTTGATCCAAACATATCTTATCACCCATTTGTCAGCCTGTCATACAAGTGGAAGAAGACATTTGTTATGTTTCTATTAGAGATCAATTTGATCAATGATTTTGTCATTTACAAAGCATGAACAATGAAAAATGAAGCGCTTGTCTCTCATTTATTGTCCATTTAGTGTCCTAAAACCACGGACCAGCCAAAATCCTTTCATCAGTGAGGAAAGATGACCCTCAAAAGACTCCTAGCACAAAACAAAACTAATCAAAGAAAAAGGTTGGATGTACCATGCAGAATAATAAATATGTGAAGTTTGGAAAAACTACAGTATTATCAAGTTTGTTATGCCTGCACTGTTCTTGAAAATGTTCTATACGTCTCAGTTTATTTTTCAATCAGCTGAGTGAAGGTAACAAGTGATGTAATAATGTAAAACAGAAATCAATATTGTGCTTTAAATAATCTTTCACAAAAAATTTATTTTTTCATGTTTTCATCTATAAGCATTCAAACCTTAAATGTCTATTTGTTTCTGTTTTTCCTGGACAATTATCAGCCTTCAAAGATGAAGATATAAAAAAAATGCTTCACATATAAACAGCTCCATTATTTCTTTTAATATATTCACTGTTTAAATAATCACAACAAAACAATCTATGGCCTTGACAGATTAGCGGATATGAACAAAAATGGCAGCAGTGGCTGGCAATGTAAAAAGAATGCATTGGCGGTGAAATGATGTATGTCTCAGTTGGGCTCAGAGCTACGTAGCAGCAATGTTGACCCCCTATGATCCAGTTAGCAGCCTTAGATCCCCAGGTGGGGCCATCCTAGCTCTTCTAAAGTCGAGGCTTAAATGTAAAGGCGAGCATGCTTCTGCGATTAGGGGCCCTCAGCTTTAAAGGACACGTATCGTGCAAAATCCACTTTTTTAGCCCTTAAACACATTTTGGTGTGTACTATGAGTGAGTGCAGGAAATGTAAATGCATGCTGTTTGGGTGCTGTGTAGATATCTTTATATGCTTTTTGAGTCATAATTTTTAGTCTGTTCAGTTTTCTCTCTTGCGTGTGATGTTTTCTCATTTCTGGCATCACAGTATTTGCTGTGGTAGTGCAACATAATGGACATCCGGCCACCATTTTTTTTCGCAGCGATTTTGTAGTCCAGTTTAGTTATGCTGAAGTTGCACGTAGGTAAGTCAAAATATTCGGTTGTTGGATGTGGTAACCAACACGATTCCTTACATCGCCCCCCCGGCATCAAAGCCTCTTCAAAGTGCTAAAATTCATCACAGTTCAGAGCTACCTAGCTAACTCCTCTGTCGAGGCTTTGTTTACTTCATTCATATTGTGAATGCTGCTCTGCCGGTAGCTTATTGCAGCGCTGCTATCAAATTGCAATATTAGTCGAACGGGGTGGAGTTGAACGCTCTGCGACCTGGAGAGTGGCGGGGTGCAAGAGACGGCACCAAAACGGGTTGTTCTAAACTGGGTCTCAGAAAAGGGGTCAATGTGGGGTCTGTGGAGCAACAATAAACTGGGACCAAAACATTGCAGTTCTACTTTATATAGACCACAAGTGAATGATTTATATATGAAAAGGAAGGATTTAAAAGCATGATATGTGTCCTTTAAAATTACCTGCCTAAGGAAATACTGTGAGACTTCCAGAAATACAGTAGTTCCTGCTTGAAAATCACTTCTTAAAACACATTTTAATGCTTTCTTTTTAAGTAATTTTATGTTTTTAATCATCTGATTCTTATTTATTTTTTATATATATTTATATATTTTTTTTATTTTATCATATATTTTATTAAAGCTGTCATTTTTAAATAAATAAATTATTATTATTATTAGTACAGTAGTAGTGGCTTTTTTTGCTTGGTCACTGAAGTCTGACTTAGGTACTGAGATACTAAGAATGCCACCTTGAAGCATTGTTATGCTGAAATAGCTGTGGTCCCCATCATCACTATCATGACACATTTGCTTATAGAGATTATGTCTGCATTTCTGTAAAGAGCAGTACTTGATTTCTGGAGATGTTTGATTCCATTTAAGCCATTTCACACACAGATACCGACATGACCTTTAGAGCAACTTACTAACCTCAAAAGACCTCAAATATCCATTGACTCTCCAAAAGAGAAACTGCATTTCACAGTGACTGAATATTGAATCAGTAGTGAAAGTGAGCAGGAGTTTGTTTAAAAATCAAAGTCCTTTTCTACTGTGAAATATGAAATGAGCAGAAAGTTGGAACACTGTTTTTTTTCAGATGAATTACTGAAATTAATTACTTAGTTAATCAATTAATCTAAAATGAAGTGAGTTAACATAATCTGTTCAAAGGTAATTTTGTAATGCTGCTGGAACCAGGCAAGTAGACAAAGGCAAATGAAGCAGGTAAAAACAGAGTCCAAGTTCTCAGACATAGACGAATGGTAGAATGGAAAGGCGTAAGTAACAGACAATTTGACAGGATGGACTGGTGATATATATACACAGGTACACAGAAGGACTAATTAATAGAGTGGGAAAAGGTGAGCAGAGGGGTGGGGAAGTTAAAGCCCGTATCCAGGTTGAAAACCTTGTTGATACTTTTTCTGTTTTGAACAACATGTTTGCATGAAACGGTGTGCAACATTGTGCAACAGGCTTCAATGAATGTTTTAATTAATTTAGTGGGATTGTCAGAAGCATTACCAAATCACCAATGATGTGTATATAAATCCCCTCCATAATGAAACGGCAGTCACAGGGGCTACAGTCAAATAGTCAGTTTCTCTTAGGAAGACGCCCGAGTGAACAGACATGGACGTATCAGCGTAGCAGTCATATTAAGAGTTTATAAAATCCACTAAATGCTGTTTTTTACTCCTTATCCGCAGGATATACTGGACCATCCTTTATCAAAAAGAGGAGAGGAGATGATACCGCCCCACACCAGTAACTGACAAGTGACCCAGATCATCATGGAAACAATGTTTTTTCTCATCCTATGCATTAATTTGCACAAATGATTTCATCATCATTTGAACTGCAAACATTTAATAAACCCACCACCAAACACTGAACATTACACTGCTTTATTAAAATCTTCTTGTTATGAAGTTGTCGCCTCGTATGAGGCCCTTTGTAATGTGCTCTACAAATAAAGATAATAAGTCATATTACAGTGATCAAAGTGAAGGCTGTAGTGTAATTCAGTTTGCATTGGTTATCTCCTCATTTTGCTGTTTTGACAGCCCTTAATAGAATTAGAAACGCTAAAACCTTTATTAAAGGCAAAAGTTTAAAATGGATCACCTCTTCAGCAGGAAGAGAAAATATGACGGGGCATTTCTTAATACAACCATTTCATTTCACCATTGTGATTGCTAAAAATATAGATACTAGCCTCTTTGTTAGATACGCCTGATTAATTCCTCATTAAGGCAAATACCTAGCCAACCAATCACATGTCAGTAACCCAATGCATTTATGGCATGTAGACACGGTGAGAAGGACCTGCTTGAAGTTCAAACTGAGTATTTACATGACATTGAACGTGACAGAGAAACTGCTGATTTAATGGGATTTTCCCCACAACCAGGATTTATAGGAAGAAAGGTGATTGAAGTGACTTTGAATGTGGCACGGTTGGTTAGTGCCAGATGGACTTGTCTGAGTTTAACGGAAATTGCTGATCTACTGGGATTTTCCCACATCTAAGGTTTACAGAGAATGGTCCAAAAATGTCACGTCAAGCGTGCCATGTCACAAAGCTCAAATCATTTCAAACTGGTTTCTTGAACATGACAATGAGATCACTGTACTCAAATAGCCCCAGATCTCAATCAAAGAGAGCGCTTTTGGGATGTGATGGCACGGGAGATAAAATCTCTGAGGAATGTTTCCAGCACCTTCTTGAATCTATGCCACTATAAATTAAGGAAGTCCCAAAGGCAAAAAGAGATCCAACGTGTGCCTAAAAAAATGTCAGTTGAGTGTATATAAAATATTGATGTGATATTTTGTCCTTGTTTTACATGCATGAGTACATAAAAACAAAGTAATATGGAGCACATAAGGCATAGTATCTAAGAAACATTGTTTATAATCCATCTTTGGGACACTTAAGTTTCAACACAGTAGACCCACATTAACTACAGTCAAAGGTACCACCATTCTCTCTTTCAAAATAGATGATTTTTTGTTCATATCTCTCCCTGACCACATGATATTTTCCATCCAGGTCAAGGAAAAGTGATGAGAAAAAGACATACATGTTTTTCAATGTGTTTGTTTTTTTAATCAGCCCCACTGGTGGGCCACTGCAAGTGGGTCACAGACAGGTGAAAAATATGTTGTTAAACTAAGTTGCATGAAAATGATACTTTTGCTGTATTGTATGGAGATAAGTTTAAGGAAAATGTAAACAAATCATGCACACACTTTTGTGCTTTCACAATACAATAAATCTCTTTTATTTTATTTTATTTTATTTTATTTTATTTTATTTTATTTTATTTTATTTTATGGTGGTCCTGCTCATTCCCTTGAGGATAAGTATTGGTTTCTGTCTGGGTATTGGGGGGATATGTTAAAGGTGGGGTGTTGAGTTGCTGCAAACGAATGAGGGAGAATGAGGACACACTGTAGTGCTGTGCAACCAAGGTACAGAGCACCAGGCTCTTAATCCCTAAAATAATCCTGTCGACTGTGGCCAGTGGGACACATCTGAAGCCTTTCAGCCATAATCCACACACACACACCCAGTGGCGAATGCCATCTAACATCACAGACACAGAACACTCTGAAAAATATCTCATAGTCTTTTTCTCATTACAGTATCACTTTCTCTGAACTGACACAGATAGAGCCTCTGACTGCGGGAGCAGAAATTGGTTAGACTCCTGACTATGCCCCTATTCTGTTGCCACAGCAAAAAGAAACTCTTAACAGCATCACCTTGTCCCATCCAGCTTTGGATCTCCTTCAGGCACATATGAAGTGGTTTTGTGTTGTTGCACGTGTGTGTAAGATCCATAAAATACAGAGTCAAACATATCTAGAAGGTGTGAAGAAGAAAAAAGCAGTCCTTTCTGTCTAAATAATATTGAAAACGGCTGTAGCTCCTCTTCTCAACCCCACCATGCAGAAGATTTCACGAGCTGTTTATCTCAATTTGAGCATAAGTCAACGCCGGTGTTTCTTCAACAACTAATATATGTACAGAAAATCGTTCAAAGCTCTACACGAGTAATCTCTGGATTAATTCACATTATTGATAGTTTTTTTTTTTTCAAGCATTGGCATTGACTGAATGAATTCAACTTTGAGTAAAAACAAAATAATGAATAGTGCTTACAAATCAGCTATTGAATAAAAGCTGAGAGCTGGAATTCTGAGAGGATAAAGAGTAGCCTTTGCAGACGCATAATGGGAGTGCATTGTCCACTCTAGACAATTCCTCCTTATTAATATGTGAATGTGTTCTGTGTAATATATTCACATCAAAACGGAGTCTAAGGCACACACGAATGCTGTTAAATGTCACATTGAAACCCAAAATAGACAAAGCACGATCAAACATTAAACCAGTTTACTGCACTATTATGTGTTAAACAAATAGTATATTGTATAGGAGTCTACAGTAATTCCTATGACAAATTTTGCAGTTATTCAGTACCACTGCCAAATACCTCTTCTTCCAGCACACTATTTGGACCACAAAGTCTGTGGTTACTGAGTCACAAAAAAACAACAATAACTCTTTAATGTTTAGTACTAGACACACTTTTAAATCCCTTTAGTTATCTTTGTTTGGTACCAGCAGTCTGCATTCCAAAGAAGACCACTGAACGCTTATACAATGTATAAATTACTGATCAAATGTTGTTTTTTTAATTTCAGAAGGCTGCTTTTAAAATATTTCAAATGCAATATGACCTGAAGTATTTCTTCTATGAGCAAGTTGGCTATTAAATGTGTTTCGCTATGTATTTGGCATCAATGGTCTATCGCTGCTTGCCTCAGTACATCAGTGTGTCATTAATAATATTACAGATCTGTATGTTTTTATTCCATTTTACTGTTTATTGTGTTCCATTCCATTATGTAATTTGTTTCATCAACCATTAAAATATGCATTTTCTGGTGTGTGTGTGTGTGTGTGTGTGTGCGTGTGCACATAGTGTTATGCCATCACTTACAAACTAACAAGAGTAGCCTCACTGTGGTGAATCAAGATGCATGCCTGCAAATGCAAGCGCTATTGTCACTTGTTGATAAATCAAACACACAAATATTGTGTGGCTAATAACCAAGGCAAGCCCACAGACAAAACAAGACCCAGGCCAGGTGTGTGTAAAACAGGTTTTAAACCAATGCAGACTAGAGCTCAACAGATTTCTGAGCCCGACACTAGCACAGATATTTGATAATTCAAAAATCTGATATTCTGTTTTGTTTTGTTTTTTTCTTTTGGACACACGAGACATTAACGGATTTCACTAACATTTGTGCATATAATAAGTACAGTTATTTTATTTATTTATTTTTATTTACAGTTATTTATCTTGTTTAAACTCTGCTGGACTCTGCTCAGCTAGCTGTGTTGTTCCAACATGTGTGATGCCAACAAGGAACTTGCACAGTGCCCTCTAGTGGACACACTCTGAGCTGAGCAGATCAGGTTGGTGTTGGAACTAACAAATGTAAAACCACCGTCACTTTAACTGAAGTTAGCGTAATGCAACAAAAGAGAAATGACGCTGGAACACAAACTGGCATACCAATGGCAAAGAGGAAATTATGAAAAATTATTTTAAATACCCCTGCAAACAATAACATATTGGCTTTAGTTTAATGCAAATTGTCTTTCAGCTAATCTAAACGCAGTGTTTGCATGCCATATGTCTATGGCAGAACAAACACAGTTGTGCTCTACATTGTAGTTACATTTCTGGAGAGATAATCACCAGGCTGAGATGGATCAGCAACAGGATCAGCGGAAAACCAGATTCTGTGGCCACTGGCCGATCAATCGGTGCATTTCTAATTTGTAAAACAAGAAAATGTGTTCAGTAGACTGCAGACCTCCATTAAGGATATATACTAAAAAGCTTATTAAACAACAAACAATATAATATAGTATAATAAAGTTGCCTAGGGCTGTGAGATAGCAGTATCTTGATATGTATTTATTTGTACACCAATAGTTCCATATTTAAAAATAAATAAATACCTAAAAAAACCGTATTCACTTGCTCTTGTTTCACTTGATTTTGGGCAGGTTCGGGCACCAAAAAAATGTGTCAGTAACTATCCGGTTGTTAAGTGATGACGTAGGATTCCATTTCCGGGTCCAAACGCTCCTGTTCTCAATATGCCGCAATGCTGTGTCCCTCGTTGTTTTAATCGATCAGATTTAAAAACAAACTCTCACCTGTCATTTTATTGATTTCCTTGCGATAAGAAAAAGAAGAGGAAATGGCTGCAATTGTTAAAGTATGTTAAAATGAAGAAAAATTTAAGTGAGTTCTTACGTTAGTTGGCTAATGTTGCTAGCGTTGAACAATTAGCACTCACTAGTAAATACCCGGCTTACGGTGGTAAAGTCACACACAGGCCATGGACTTCAATGTGTTTTCAATACTACAAAGACATCCACGTATTTTCTGGTGTCATTTTTTATGCCTCCAAGTTAAGATTGCCTTAGCTGGTGAAGGAATTGAAATAATAAGTTTG
>VUQK01031090.1:0-11011 GCA_015106715.1 Bujurquina vittata
TATATATACACACACAATATTCATATGCAAACATTCTAAGTCACGGTAGACTTCAAAAAGCTTCAAACTCTTCAGCTGAATTTTGCATGTTTAGTTCAAAGAAACCTCAGCAACATCTGACCTAAAAACATTTTTTCTTCACTACATCAAGGCAGTCTTTGTTCATTTACTGGTAAATATGAGTTGTTTTTTTTGTTTTGTTTTTAAAGGTGAACATTAAAGAAATAGCTTTAACATTTTATGCCATTCAAAATGTGGAAAAACAGTTTGACTGCGTTCAGCACCTAATTGTTGGGTAAACCGGGTCAAGATTTTCCTGTACAAACCACCTCCACAGCTAATGGTGCTAATGGATGATTTGTCGCAGAAGAGTCTGCCAACAAGAATAGCTGACTCTTGTTAACTGTGACCTCCAAGACTGACATATATCAGAACAATTACATTTGAAAATAAGACTTAAGGTCAATTCAGTCACCAGCATGGATTTAAGAGGAGTCATTTCCAAATTTTCTCTTTTTTCTTGTCCTGTTTCAAACTGCTTTAGATACTTTTAAAAAATTGCAATAAGATAGAATAAAAGACTGCAGAGGAGATGCAAGCTGGTAGATGGGAGGCCACAGTGTTCCTTCTGCCCAGTGAGGGTGCTCAGCAGGAGGGCTGAGGAAATGAATAGGCTTCTTTGAACAGGACAAGAATGAGTGCATCTTTAAACTTCCCTCCAACACTTTGTGTCTAACGTCTGAATCTGTCACAAACTGACCAGTTCACATAATAACAAAGCAAACAAGCCAGACAACTAACAAGCAAAAACGGAGAGAGACACAAAGTCAGAAAGTGGCAATTACCTACAGTAAAACATAATAAACTGAGGTGCTCACTAGTAGATACTGAAATTCCCCAGTACATGGAAACCAGAGAATGATGGGTTTTCAAGTACTGATCAAACTTCATCCTGCAGGACCTGAACTAAAACTGTGTTTTATCTCCACAGCCAAGTTCTATGTCCTCAGAAGAAAGAAATTATTAGGAGATCTTACCTTTGGTCTATTATCTTTTTTTAACATCAATATGATCACATCTCAAATGTCTGAAACTGTAGCTCTTGAGACATAGTGTCACTCTTATTATACCTGAATCTCTAAGAATGCTCCACAGTTTTACTGACATCTCCTACCTGAAAGTTCCAAAAATAGAACCAGACCCTTACTTTAAGATTCACGTAGTTGTCTCACTTCAAGCAAAGGAAAAGATCAGGGATGATGCTTATTTTCTTATTGGTGACATTTCTCTCTGCATTAGTAATTCAAAAAAGAGTGTGTACCTTTTGAATGGAAAACAAATGAAAACAATACATTAGACTCTCAGGCTGTGTCCACATGCATAGAAATGAGCACATAGATGAACATCAGTCGCTGCTGTTCATTGGGACGATGTGCTGATGTGGCCGCAGTGTTGTTCAGGAGGAGATGCGCCTCCCGAGTCCACTGAGGTAGAAGGTGTGTCCAAATTTAAAAATCTTATTGAAGACTTTTGATGATCAATCATTACGTGTCCTGACCTAATCACTTACTATGTTTACCCTGGCACACATATGTCTATTATCAGTGCCGGTATGAAATACATATTTTAGAAATGTTGCTAAAATGTTAATTTTAAAAACAGATTTTGTCTCATTTTAATGCAACATATTGTATAGCTGCAACAGGACTGAACTATATGGGTGCACAGCACCAACAGAAAGATATTTGCCTACACAGCACCATTAATTGCAGGTTTTTCCGTCAATGCACTTTAGTTGCAGACACTGAAGTTATCTTTTTAGTTTCTCAGGTTGTTCTCTTTTGTCTAATTTTTCCCCTTCACATATTATTTCTGATATTTTGTCATTTAAGAACACAGGAGGCTCTGCTTTCAGTGGCAGACGGGTCCAAATGGAAAGGCCAACACTTGGAAAGCACTTTTCCATTAAGGTGGAAACATGCTATATAAGTACAATCCATTTACCATTTTTACATTGGATTAACTTTATATCACGACAAGATAATACTGAGTCCTACAGTAAGTGGCATATCATGTGTCTCATGTATATCTTTTGACTGTGAAAGTTTTTTTTTTCCTCCAATCTTCTAATTCTCATTCAGGGGAAGTGTACGAGCTTTGTCAGTCAAATGCTCATAATTCCACCAGCTTGTCTCCTAAAGCTTCACAGCCTCTTTTTTCACAGCAGGCATTTCAACTTGTCATAGTAGGGGAAGCACAGGTGTTACTAATAGCATTAACAATGGTGCTATGTTATTCAAGCCACTCAGTAAAGCATGACAGTGTGACAGTGAGCTGGTATCACAATATACCAGAATCCTAAAAGTGAAGCACCTAATGAAATTCAGCCATCATGAATTTTATTATTCACACCTCTGCCTTGACTACAGCTGAAAGGTTTTCAGTGAGAAAGACCAGCGGACACCTTTTACCTGAGCAGACTGTGAAGCTTCCTTTTGCTAAAATCATTGCCATCGTTGTCAGAAGATGGTGTGTAGATTATTTTTCTAACTACAAACAACAGAGTGTTTAATTTTATTTATGATTATCATATTGTATTTTGGAGCTACAGCACTGGAACAAAGGAGTTTAAAGTATAAACATTGTCGCCATTGATAAGCCATTTTGGTTTTTTTACTTCTTCTCTCTTTCTCTTTTCTTTCTCTTTTTTTTCTCAGCCTGTCAGCTCTGGCACAGGAATAGGTATGTGAAAAATAACAAAACAAGGAATTTAGAAATGCAACATAAACTCACCAGTTACTTTGTTAGGTACACCTGCTCAGCTTCTCCTTAACGCAATTATATAATATTTCAATCACATGGCAGCGACTCAGTGCATTCAGGCATGTGGAAATGATTGAGAAAGCCTGCTTAAGTTAAAACAGAGCATCAGAATAGGGAAGAAAGGTGTTTTCAGTGACTCTGAGCATGGCTTGGTTGGCTTCTCTGGGGTTTACAGAGAATGGTCCAAAAAGAGAAAATATCCAGTGAGTGGCAGGACGCTGGGAAAAATACTCTGTTGCTTCGGGAGGTCTGAGGAGAATGGCCAGACTGCTTTGAGCTGATAGGAAGGCAACAGTAAGTCAAATAACCACTCATTACACCCAATGCATGCAGAAGAGCATCTCTGAACAAAACAACGTGTTGAACATTGAAGGAGATGGGCTTACAGCAGCAGAAGGCCACACTGGGGTCACTCCTGTCAGATAACAAGAAGCTGAGGCTACATATATTACACATGCTTGCCTTTATGCTAGTCTCATGACCCTCAGTTTCTGCTGCAACATTTCAATGGTAGGGTTAGAATTTGATATAAACAGCATGGAGCCATCCTCCCCTGGATCAGGCTGCTGGTGGTGTAACAAATTCTTAGTGCCAAGTCAGCACCACAGCCAACCTGAGTATTGCTCCTCTCCATGTCCATTCCTTTATAATCACAGTGTACACATGTCCTGATGACTGTTTCCAGCATAATAATGCACCATGTGACAAAGCTCAGATCTCACACTGGTTTCTTACACACGACACTGAGTTAATTGTACTCAAATAGCCTCCACAGTCACCAGATCTCAATCTAATAGTACATCACTGGGATATGTTTGAACTGGAGAATTGCATCATGATGTGTAGCCAACAAATCTGCAACAACTGTGTGATATTATCATCCCAACATGGACCAAAAATGTGTTGAATGTTGAATGTTGAATGCCTCAAACAATTAAGGCAGTTCTGAAGACAAAAGTATGTCCACGCTGGTGCTAGCAAGGTTTACCTAATGAAGTTTTGTATGTGAACAAATTGCTGCAATGAAGTGAGCCAGTTTTGTGAAGATGTAAAGACAACCAGCAGTGTTATTTCATGGTTCAGTCACCTGCTCTGTTTAGTTAACATTTGGGCTCATGAGCAGCTTAAGTTCACCTGCAGAGGAGTTTTCACTTAATCTGCTGGATGACTCTCCCCATCACTCTGTGTGTGTGCAGATCTTCCTTCGCCGAAACGTCCCTGAGCCTCTGGTGTATCATTGCACCTTGCAGGAATAATTCATGTCAGAACAGCATATGAATGCAGCATTAGACCATGCAGTTATTTTAATGTGCAGTATAAGGGATCGAGATAACAAAATTATACACTAGCTGTCTGATTAGTGTCAGGAATCAACAAAGGAGATTCGTGGTGATGTAAATAAACAAGAATATTGTGATACTTTTAACAGTATCAGATTTTGTTAAAACAACTATTGTTTTGTCTTTCAGTTACCTGTGTACTATTATGCATGTCATACACAGGTGCCATATATGCATCATAAATACTGGTATTTTCAGTATTACTCCATGCTGGTCATGTAGGCACTAGTGATTCATATGTGATTCTTGAATCAGTGCAAAAAACATTCTTTCAAGTAGCTATTTTGGGTTTTTGAGAAAGCTTCACTTAGTAAAAGAGCTGAAATTCACCAGCTGCATGTCAGGGTTGCAAGTGGGTTTCACACAAAAAAATATGATATATAGCATCAAGTCAATCACTGAAATGCAGTGAACCTCACGGATTTGTGGTGTGCAACAAAGTAAGAGGATTTACGACAGGAATTTTTAGAGCTATGAAATTGATGTCCGGAAAATAAAACCTCAAGTGAATCTGCTGCTTCTTCCAACAAAGATCACACTTTGAAGACTTTCCTCTTCTTAATGAAATTTTATATGCAATAATGTTCATGGCCTATTTTGAGTGATGACCTCCGGTTTATGAAACACTGCAGCACGATGTGTTTTCATAAGTGTGCTGCTCAAAAATAGACATGAGCTTTAATTATAGCAGGGATTGTTATGAATCAGAGGGTGTGTTTGAGTGTGTGTGTGTGTGTGTGTGTGTGTGTGTGTGAGAGAGAGAGAGAGAGAGAGACAGCCTTGGGACTCTTCTACAGCAGAAAGAAGCTTTGATCAGCCCAAGGCTACATGGCAAAAGAAAGTGTGGATTATGCTGGGGTGGGCAGAGACAGTTGAAGTGGAAATACACAAGCGCGTACACAAAACTCTTCTAATGGCCTTGTTTGTATCAGAAAAGCGATAGCTCTGTGCCTTGCTATCACTCTTTCGATGTACACATCACACTCATATAAACCTCAGCAGATCTGTGATGGACTTTGTGTTGAGAGGATGGGCTACAAACAGACCAGTGATTTCCATACATGACAGTACAGATGGATGCCAGGAGATTGCCTGGAGGCAGCAAACTACCACTGGGAATACAAACCAGAATGAGCTACAGCCAAAAATATTTACTTACCACACAGCAGTTATTGTCTCCAGGGCGAGTTCTGTAAATGTATGCAGGAGAAAAATATATTTTTCCAGAAGTGTCTGAGTGAAAGTGCATGGAAGGAATGATCAGGGAACATTTGCTTTGTTGGAATTCAAGCTGCTTTTGAGATTTAATTTTGTTCTGTTAAAAGTCTCAATTAAGTCTTTTATCGCCCTTTGTTGTGTCCCCACAGTTAATGCCGTTCCCAGCTGATGGAAACATTAAGCACAATTTCAGAGTAACATCATGTTAAGCTTTTCTGCTCTCAAGCTCTTTTCCCCCTCTTAAATAAATGGTTTAAAGCTTCCTCCTGTGGAACAGACCTGCCAGAACACCCATGTATGAAATACCAATATTTGTTTTTATGTATTAGATGTTTTCACACCAATTTTCTGCCACACCTGCTTCCTAATTGACCAGCATTTATGCAGCTCTGCTTCCATGTCCGTGCTAGAGTGTCTCAGTATCTCGCTGAGCCACTAACATTTTCTTGTGACGTTGTAATTCTCTTGTATACAGCATGACCTCCAGACGGTATTTTGGATCACCGTTTTCCCCTGTAGGTTTTTACTTGGAATTTTTTTGGAGTGTTTGCTGGACTGCCCACTGTGTATCACCCAAGCTGTGAACATTAAAACTATGTTATGGGGTTTTATCCTGCTTCTGACTATGTTTGGTTCAGCCATTATAGGTACAATATGGAAGCAGAAAGTAGACTAAGTTCATAAATCTGTTATAAGTGGCCGTGTGGGGGTGCAAATCCTACATTAGCTTGACTCTGAGGGTCAAAGACACTGCAAATTGTTTCAGCTTAAAATGAACTGATCAGTTTAGCAGTTCTTTTTAGTGTTCAAATAAAGCAGAGCTTACTGCTAACTAAATGGGTCTCTGCAGTACTAGACCAATAAAAAGGTAGCAGAGTCTAAAACAGAGTTGGTAAGTCATAACTCAAAAAGCAGAAACAGCTTTTTTTTTTTTTAGAATCATTAGCTAAGACTATAATTCCTGAGCCATTTTTAAGATATCTACCTTGAAGACACAGATTTTTAGAGACATTAGCTAATGAGCTTTTCTTATGAGATTTTTGATGAGAAAACCTGTGTGTTGTATATCTGGAGGTGATTATCTTTGGATCAAACCTTAAAAGCACAGATACAGAGGCTCTTTTCAAAGTTTATAAGGTTACTCTGGTTTTTCTCATTAAAGAGTATCAGGTACTGTATTGTCTCTGATTTCTATGCTCAAGTAGTTGTTTAGCTTTGAGATACTGGCTGTAGTATCAAGAGCAAAAGCTGATGCTTCAAAAACAAAGCCTGGATGGGGGGGTGGAGGTGGTGCGTATCACATTGTTGAATGTGTTTTCATTTATTAAGACTTAGCATTTTACATTTTTTGACATGACCCTGCTTCATTACCGCTCCAGGCACTGAATCGCTGTAATTAATACAAACATTAATGAAACTCATTGTAGATGTCATTATCATCAGTTTTTAATTACCTAGTTTTTGTATTAACTTTGTGTTGGGCTATTTATTTTCTAGTCTGTCAGTGCAAAGCAGGACAGCTGGTGACTCTGAATTTAAAGAATCTTCATTTTAAAAAATACCTGCAATAAATATCTGAACTGAATCTGAGAATACAGCATGACCTCAAACAGACCACACGGATGGAGAGTAATGTTGCAGCACATCAATCTAAGCCTTTTAAAAGTTTTACTTAATTGTTTGCAGTTACTGTGGACTGTGTGGATGTGTGCACATGTAGAACTGTTTACATTCATATTTAGTTTTTTAAATATTTTTATCGATTATATTTTATTTTGGAAACCATAAAACATCCATCCATCCATTTTCTCAACTACTGCAGGAAGATGGTGGGTGCACTCTGGATAGGTTGCAAGTGTTACGGCTTTGTGCCGTATTATCATTATTATTGCTGTGTGGGTGGGATCGCTCTGGAGTCTCTCTCTCTCTCGCTCTCTTTCTCTCTACAGGGGGGCGTCGCCTCCCAATTATGGCCACAGGATATAAGGAGGCGGGATAAGAGGTGGCCTTGGAGAGAGAGGAGAGTGGTGTCAAGAGCTGTCTGCATAGCATCGTTTGCTTGGGGGGGATACTGTATTAATCCAGTGGAGGAGAGTAACCCGTCTGTGGGCCGACCACCGGAGAATTGTGCAGTTTTTTTGGCTTTAGTTTACTGCAAGTTTGGCGTTTGTTTTCTCCCCAGGCAGGACAGTTGGCATCTCCCGTTTGGAGGTCGTTTTGTGTCGTGGCTAGGTTTTTTTGGCTTTTCTTTGAAATAAACATTATTTATTTTACAAACGATTTCGTTTTCTTGGTTTGATTTTCTGATCGTATGTTGCTCCCTTGTCCCCTAGGCTTGCGGACATAACATACGGTTTATGGGGGCTTGTCCGGGGCTCGTCCAGCTTAAATGTTACTGTAAAAAGTTCTAATGTTTTTATCCGCTGATCACCGATCAATGTGTCATTGATAACACCAAAAACAAAAATCTTGGCCTGCACTGTAGCTGTTGCAGTGTATTGTAGGATTTGTAGTATAAGTAGCGGGAGCGCTATTTACCCACGGGCTAATTATAATTGCTATATGAAGTCATATCGCAGGCCATATAAAATTAGATCGCGGGCCAGATATGACCCGCGGGCCTTGAGTATGTGTACTAGACGCTTTCTGAAAACAAGCTACACTTTTTCAGTGTTTTTATAAACCAGCTGCCCCTGAAGTCACAGAGGCAGCTTTCGTTTTTTGTATAGTACTTCTGTACTTACTACTTAATACTTAACATGTTTTGCTTTTATACTGTTTTATAAATTCTTCATTTTTTTAAAACAAAGCCAGCTGTTGTACAGTTTGTTGTACATTTATTTAAATGCACGCATCAGATAAATTTTGCAATGTTAAATATGGTTAAAAATCTAAATAAATTGTCGATTACATTGCACTAACTAATTTTTGTTTCTAAGCACAGCATACCCACTACAAAAATGTAGACTACACTGCTTTGAACCAAGGTAAACAAAAGTAATAAACATACTAAACCTGCAATATAGACATCATAAATTATATTGTGTAATTCGTGACTGTGCTTTAAACGCTCCCGTGTACCACAATCAATTTCTGGCAGTCGATCACTTTTTGGCACTTTTTTTTTTAGCCACAGCTAACACAGATCTGGATATCCGATTGGCTCTGCTGAATGCTAGATCATTAGCCAACAAAACCTTTCTCCTCAACAACTTTTTCATCTCACAGGGGTTTTATGTTTGTGACTGAGGTGGCTTCATGCTGATGAATCCGTAACTTGATTCCGAACTCCGAACTTCTGGCTGTTCTTTCCGCGGATCTCTGGAAACATGTGGTGGAATTTCTCCTCTCCCCAGATATCTATAAAAAGACATCTTTAATATCAATGTCAATTTTCATTTGGATAAATAAAAGATATATAAAAGTCTCTTTGCCAAACCTGCCAGATGGCAGATGAGGAGACCCAAACAGATAACAGCACAGCTTTGGGAAAAGTTAGCATATCACTGGGAAACTCTCTCAGCCAGCATCACCAGCACTCTCAACATCCCCCACGAAAGATGTGACAGCATTGAGGAGCTGTCACAGATGACTGAACAGGAGATCCTTAATAAAGTCAACTCAGCTGTGTCTCTGCTCATAGAAAACCCCGAATTACGGCCAGATCCTGCTGTTTATGTCAGCGTAAATGTGACAGACATTAAAAAGCTTTGACGCATGGTTTCTCAAGCTGCCGCATATCTGAAAAGATGTGCAGGTAAAATGAGCAGCCTCCTTTCTGAGGAAATAGAAATGCTCTCAGTGCTCAAGACAAACTGATGATAGACGAGGCTATGAAGGCAATGAAGAACAGCCTGCATTATTTACATGTTGAAGATGAGGAGTGCAAAGAAGCAGAGGAGAACTTTCAGAGTCACGAGCGTTACAACACACCAAAAGAAATTACAGCTGACGTTATCGGTGTAATAATTGATCGCCTGATTAATTTACTGAAGTTTCTGCAGAACCAGAGCAGTGCACCAAAGATGAGGCTGTCCAGTGTCCCGGTACTCCAGCCGAAATGATTGCAACTGAGGCTGTCATTGCGATCACTGATAAATTGGATAGTGCACAATGTGGAGAAAATGCAGAGACGTGCGCTGAATCTGAGGAGAAAGCTGATTTTAATGTGGGGTTACTGATTGAAAAGGTGAGAGACTTTCTCGCCTCATGGGCCCCACTCACAAAACCCAATGGAGAAAAAGTACACAAAGAGCACTTCTTCAAATTTGTGGAAAAGGAATTTGAAAAACTGATCAAACAGCAGAAACAGCAAGTGCAGAAAAAACAAAGGTTTTTGATTTGTCTCGAAGAACCAGACAAATCTTCTCAGGATCAAAGATCAGACTCGAAGGAAAGTGTAGATTTCTCTTTACCAGGTGCAGTCCCAGAAATTTCTCATTCAAAGTCTTTCAGGTCTTCCTGTAACTCTCTAAACACACCAGTTATGGAAACGTGGTTAAAGGCTGTTCTTCACTGGATTTTAATACCATAAAACCTGATCTTAATCAGCTGTTTGATAAATTAACCACCAAACCAAAAAAACACTTTCGCTTTATCAGAAAATCCCTGAAAAATATACATGAAGTGGAAATCCAGATGTTTTCAAGGCAGCTGACAGATAAAATGAATGAGCACCTCCAGAGGCTTCATACATATCCCATCCCAACGATGATACTGGGAAGAAGTCTCTTGGACTCTGTCATCGCCAGAACTCCACAGCCAACAGGACAGCCCCTTTCTCCTGAGGTCCTCTATGTGTCTGTGGAAGACTCAGTGGAACAGTTCTTACAGAAGATTCTGCTGTGGCTGGAGAACGAAGCATTAGATGAAACTGTACAAAGTGACAACATTTCTGATGCTGTGGAAAAGATCCAAAATATGATCGTAAGAGCAATGTCGCCAGCAGAGGAAAAAGAAAGTCACAAACTGTCTACATCTTTCCCACAGTCAAGTCAAATTTTTGCTCCCAAAATTGAGTAGATGTCCTGTGTGAGTGCAGTAGAGCAGGACCTGTCTGCAGAAAGATGTGAGACTGCACCAATCACTCACACAAGGCCTACAGAGGGTCAGAGTCAGCCATCAACCTCCGAAAACCCAGAGAAGGAACCCTCAGAAATGTCCATGTCACCTCCTGATGTTAATTGTCAGGCATTTCATGTTCCTTCTGTTCCTGCACACAAAGAAATAGAGGTACGAGAATGGACCTAAAAAGGTACAAAGCTTTGTCGCTCCAGCTGTACCCTAGTGGAGTACAACATTGTACCTCTGAGCCTAGGAATTTTGATTTTGTACCTCTGAAGGTCCACAGTAAATCGCCTCAAGGGTACAAAATGAACAGTCCTAGGCTCAGAGGTACAATGTTGTACTCCACTAGGGTACAGCTGGAGCGACAAAGCTTTGTACCTTTTTAGGTCCATTCTCGTACCTCTATTTCTTTGTGTGTGAGGGTCTTTGAAAAATCCAAGAGAAGCATGAAAAATGCTAAGGATGGTGAAAGATCATGGATGAGATTAACAAGGCCACAATTAACAGGCTTCTTAAGGAGTTTGGCTCTCCAGAAAAGCTCTTAAATGCTGCACTCACACCAG
>VUQK01031094.1:0-14161 GCA_015106715.1 Bujurquina vittata
GAATTTCTTTGGATCTCGGCATGATGTGTAGCTTTCAAGGATCTTCTGGTGGACCTTACTGTGTCAGGCGGCTCCTATTTAAGTGATGTCTTGATTGGGAACAGGTGTGGCAATAATCAGGCCTGGGTGTGGCTAGGGAAATTGAACTCAGGTGTGACAAACCACAGTTATAGTATGTTTTAACAAGGTGGACAATCACTTTTTCACACAGGGCCATGATGGTTTGGATTTTTTTTCACCTTTACTACTACACACCTTCATTTACAACTTGCATTTTGTGTTTACTTGTGTTGTCCTTGACTATTGTTTAAATTGGTTTGATGTTCCGAAACACTTAAGTGTGACAAACATGCAAAAAAACAGGAAATGAGGAAGGGGGCAAACACTTTTTCACACCACTGCATATGTACATGTACATACGTACACACATGTGTACATACGTACACACATGTGTACATACGTACACACATATATACATACATACATATACACCCTGCAGACATGGACCTTCACAGCACTCTGTCAGTCAATCTGATCCCTCTCTGCAACACGTACCCTCAAACCCTCAAACTTTTTTTTTCATTTATATAATTTACTTGTATATTGTCATTCATTTTAAATAAATTCAGAATAGTTTAGTGGAACTAAAGGGATGTAAGTTAGTTTTGTGTTGGACAGATGCAGGGGGGCAGGCACTGTTGCAAAGCTCTGTCTCCATTAGTCTTCAGCCTCTTAGGATGCACAGCCAGTAAGCCCTGATCACATGACCTCAGGGACGTGTGGCTGAAAAAGTTCCCTGACCTAAATGGACTGGTTCTTATAGAGCGCTTTTCTACTCTAGCTGAGCACTCAAAGCGCTCATACATGCCTCATTCACACACATTCATATTCTGAGAGTTGCATCGGAGAGGAACTTGGGGTTCAGTATCTTGCCAAAGGATACTTTGGCATGCAGAATGGAGCAGCCAGGAATCAAACTGCCAACCTTCCAGTTAGTAGGTGACAACCTCTACCGCCTGAGCTACAGCCGTGTGGCTGGTGAAGATCTCTAAAAGTCAAAACTAGAATCTTAAAGTGGACTGAATTCAGTGGGGAGGCAGTGCAGCTGGGTCAGCAACGGTGACCAACGGTGTCAGCAATCTCATTGTACATCCTGTATAGTGACAATAAAGGCATTCTATTCTATTCTATGTAAGAGTGCTTGGAAGACTTTGTCAGAAGCCTTGCAGCAGCCTTCTGAACTATCTGCAGACAAGGGAACAATAAATTACAGGAATCCAAACGTGATGAAATAAATGCATCAATAACAATCTGTTAAAAAAACAACCAGAGATGAACCAGAGATTTGACTTGAACATCCAAAGTGAAGGCAGAGTCAAAAGTTACCCAAAGGTTCTTACTAGAAGATTTAGTAAATGTAGCAAATGTTGGAGACTAAGTACGAGACTAAGCACCAAGTTGATTGCAGGGTTGTCCATTTCGGAACTATGGATGCTCACAGATGCAAACACTGCCATGACTTTACCAGAAGAAAGAGTGACCTGACGTCACAGGGTTATATGGATTGAAAGAGTATTTTCTCATGCTGCATCTTTAATGATTTATCTGTATACTGCCCAGTAGTAGGTGCTATTTGTGAGCCTACTTGAATGTTGCACATTATTAAAACTGGTAAATGCGCAAATCAAAGCTTATATTTAAACACATTTCCCTAATTTGGCTCTACTTTTTACTTTTTAGTTGCAAAACTGTTGTCAATGATGCATTTCAATAAATGAAGATTGTGTGGTCAAGTAGAAGTGAAGATAAGTAGTCAGTGCAAACCTGATTTCTTTTACAACCCCCCCAAAAAAAATTGTTATTGTGTTGCTAAAATTGGTCACATTAGCCTCTATAATCTGTACATCACAAGAGACCCTTTGTCCTTAGATTGCTGATTAAATTAAGGATGCATCCACCCCCACGCCCCACCCTGTCTAGAGAAGGGAAATTGGAAATGAGGCCTGACTCCCTCTGAAGCTGAAGTAGATGAAAGCCTGGCCCGCAATAAGAGTTCATGGTATTCTACAGTTAATGAATAAACTGAACCTCATTTCAGTGTTGCAGTAAAAGCTCACAGCCAAGTCACACAAGTGTTATTCCCGTGTGACACAGCCCGACACGTTCCTCCTTCACATCCACATATGTTTATTCAGCTCCGTGTACTCTTGCAGCTTTCCTACTGTTCCGGATGCCACTCACGTTAGCTCAGTTTTGATCACCATACCCAGTACCTCAAAACAAATGATTCCATCTAACTGTAGCCTGCTGCCAAACAAACATTTCTCCTTTAAACTGAGCCCCAATGTGATGGAGAGAGGTGTTTGGGGTATTGAATCTGTCCTTGCAGACAGGCAAATAAAGCTTGCAGGCGCTGATTCTGACAGTCTGAATTCCTGACTATTTCACATGCATGCAGAGTGCACAGTACCTGCAGGCTTCACTGCCGCTGGTGACTGTTTGCCATGCTAATGAATCCAGAGACGACCATTTTTGTTTTGGACTTCAAGAACATCAGAAGATCAGTCCTAATGACTGTAGTTATCCCATAATCAACAGCAGGTTGTTGTCATGAAATGGAATTAGCTGTAGGTACAATATTGATATGAAGACCATGAATCCCATTGACTCAAACATTACCTATCTACCTGAACTGATTGTCACAAATTTTGATAGACAGTTATTATTGCCAGTCATTAATGAATTACAATGACTTTGGTGCCTCTATGATATTCACATTTATGGCTTTGAGTACAGTGTTCAAGGCAACACTGTGTGAGGGGTTGCTTTGAAAGTTGGTACAAATACTCGTGGTCCCCTGAGGAAAAATGTGGGGCATTCTGTACCATCGTCGTATTAAAATGTTTCAGACATATAGACTGTTATCTTTTGTTGGCTCATACATTAACTATTCAAAATGTTTACAGCCAATTTCAAATCCAGAGAAATTTCATTTCATTGAGGTTTGTGGGTATTTATGGATTACATAGCATCAAAATTCCATCTTTCCAGAAAATTTGTGATATTTCTGACAAAAGAAAATACTGAATGTTTTCCAGGTGCTTGCAAACAGTAACATTTATAATTCAGAGCTCTTTTCCAATGAGCTCCTGTCATTGATGACGCACTGTGTAATTCAAAGTGTGAATCTATTGCCACAAGGTGGCAGCAGCAGCATATAGTGCAGAAGTAGTGACACAATTTGAATCAAATCTAACCATAAAAATAACTTAGAAAGTTATTTCCCTTGAAACATTAAGTAAAAAGATCATAATACTGCATCACACTTCAGTTTAGCAATCACTAAAGTAACTTAACCTTGTAACTCTTTCCAGTATTGTCACATGGAAACTTTAATCTGGGGTAAAGCTTTTTAATTAGCTGTCTAAAGCCCAGCTTTTCCACCGTGTAAACGCATAATTTCCATACACTGCTTGCTCTTCCTGCTATATGGAATGCGGCTGGCGATGCTTGTTGGAGTAATTAATTTATTTCTGGATACCACATCTACGGATGTCCTTCTTTGTTGCCTGGTTGTACTTGACAGTGTTTTTGTGTTGAGTGGTGAAATCAGTTTGTTGTTTCTTCCTTTAGCAGAATTTTTTTTTTTGCTTTGTTGGAGGTTGTTGAAGTAGCTCTCTTGTTACAATCATTGGAGGCTGACATGAGGCTCTTGCTGTCAGACATGCCTGTACCTTTCCTGTGGAACGTAAATGCATTGGGTTGATATATCAGTGATATTGTGAGATGACACTTTATAATTGGGCCATTGCAACAAGTTTGTTCAGTCATTCTGTTTTCGGTTGGCTTCTGTGCATGTGATTATTGTCCCACGATGGGCAGCAACAACTGCTTCTCTAAGGTCATTGCTGATGTCTTTCCTCTCTGACATCGTACGTAGTCAGGCTGTACTTAATTTTATATACAGACATGTATGACCATATATGATATATATCCATGAAGAGGAGGTGGCTGATGGTTGCTCCATTCTTTAGTCTGTATCCGTACCCACTCTTGTTAATGATCTGGCTGAGGGGGAGTCAGGCCTATGCAGAACAGCAGTGCGGACAGAGCATCTCCTTGGTAAATCCCACACTTGATGGTGACTTGTGTAATGGGCTTGACGTTAGCCTCTAGTGTCATCCTCCCCATTCCCATTGAGTTCTTGATGAAGGCTCTGAGGGTAGGCATTCCAGGATCCATGTGTAAATGGACTAGTTCTTACATAGCGCTTTTCTGCTCTGAATGAGCACTCAAAGCGCGTTTACCCAGTCACACCCATTCATACAAGCACTTCCATGTGTATTTAAGCTAAAGGCTTTTATTACCTAACATACATATGCATTCATACTCCGATGCTTGCGTCGGAGAGCAATAGACTTTCTTGTAGTCAATCCAGGCAGTGCACAGGTTGGTCAGTCGGGTCTCACAGTCATGTGTGACTGTTCCATCTACCAGTAGCTGGTGTTTTGCTCCCTTCGTCTCTCTGCCTATTCCTTTCTGGGCCTCGCTCATGTATTGAGCCACATGCCTGCTCTTCTTAGCTTCTATGATACCTGACAGGAGTTTCCAGGTTGTACTGAGGCAGGTTATGGGCTGGTAGTTGGATGGGACTGGTCCCTTCTGGGGGTCCTTGGGGATCAGGACCATCCAGCCTTCAGTCACCCCTTCTGGGGGTGCAGCTGGTTCATTTTTGCTGCGAGCACTCGTGGAGTGCAGTTAGCTTCAGTAGCCAGTAGGTGTGTATCATGTCAGGGCCTGGTGCTGTCCAGCTCTTCATATGTGAGACTCTTTCCTGGATGACCCCTGACCTCCTGCTCCAAAGACTGTAATATTAATTATTTTTATAACATGGCTGTAGGTAAAACGTCATCTCTAGCAACAGCATGATGTCTTTCAATAGACAGAACCCCAGCCACAGAAATTACATTTTGTGTGTTTATATCTGTTACCTAGAAATTTTGATTTATCCTCATTTTTAATCACCTGCCTGGAGAGCCAATTTCATTCCACTGAGCATTAAGTTATACTTTTCCTCTACTGGCAGTTTTTAGATATCGGCATGCTAGTTTCATCAGTTAGCTCTGAGGACTGATGTGCTTAAACCTTATAGAGCTTCTGGTGTGGGTGTAAAATGTCATTTCTTGTCACACTGATGAGAACATTAAGCAGAAATACCCAAACACATAGGCTAGACTAACACTACTAACAGTAGTGGAAGAAAAAAACAGTAATGGCCCATTTGGGTCAATCCAGGAACACAGATTGAGCAAAAGAAACTGACGGTTTGGACACTCCAGGTAAATGCAGTCAAGGCAGGAAAGGTAACAAGGAACAGGTGAAATTAATGACATACTAACAAAGGTGTGAAAATGCACAAAACTTAAAGAGGGAGCAAAAATAAACTCACAATGAGACACAAGAGGAGGAAAGCATGAAAAAGGGAACACTAGCAAAACAACCAAGGGTTTAAATTTAAAGCCAAGAATCAGTATTCCTATTCACAGTTCTAAAGCTGTGTCCACACCAGCTGTCAGCTTCAGAGTGAGCAGATTGCCTGTAAATATAAGTATACAGTATTTTTTCTGAGCTTGAAGATTACTGTCAGTGTCCAAAACATTCAAACACGACAAAAAATAATAAGTGTAATTAATCATCAAGCAATTTCACCCCACCATCAATAACTTCCTCTAACTTCTCATTGCTTTTGAGAAGCACCCATTTGTGTTACCAGTGGCATGACAAATGCTTTGCATGCTTTATCGTTTGATTTTTAATTGCTCAGTGATTGATGCTGGTTGCTGAATAACAGCATAATTAGAACAATTTACTGTAGCGCTAATGACTCCAGCAAGACTTATTAAGCATCCACAAAGATCATTAGTGTTTGTTAATCCCACCTAGAACCATGTATCACTTTTATTACATATTTCCTTTGTCATAAATATACAATGTGTAGAAAGTTATTGTTGTGTAACTTGCTGTGATTGAAGCTTAGCCAAGACCCGAATTCAGATGAAAAGGTTCAGTCCTTTTTTCCTGCCAGTAAATCTGCTGGATTTCCCTCCTCCCGTTCTTTTTAATCAGCTCATCTGAAGCTAAACCGCTAAGCTGTGCCAGCTATTATACAGCAGATTATCACCACAGCACACAGATAAAGACTTTGGGGCTATAATAGGTTTTAATAATTAGGTGTTCTCACTTAGGTTTTGCTGCTTGATTTCTCACTACAGCGCACAGCAAACGACCAGCCCTGTGCTGCTTTAAGTGCAACAAGGAAAAGACAAGTTACTGTAGCTGTTGTTCTCATTGGATCCCATTAGGCTGTACGCATCTGTGTGCAGTACAGACTTTTGTGTGCTATTTCCTAAAAAATATTTGAGTAGAACAGACTGGGGTACCAAAGTGTTTAACTGTGCTGGCCCGTCTTCATGGAGTGGATTTCCAACTGACAGAACTGGTCAGTGTTGGGGAATTTAAGGCATTGTTAATGCACCAAGAAAGAAGTAGTCTCAGGAAATGTGAAGCTTTTTGAGATTTTCCTGCTCCTATTTCACTAATCTGGATTTAGTGTTTCTAGATCGGTTTTGTTTGATGTGTGATGTATGAGTGTAGTTGTTTTGTAATTCTGTCTCCCGCTGTCATGCCAGGTTCCTCTTGGAAGAGATTTTAATCTCAATAAGACTTTTTTATTTATATATATAATATATAAACAATATGAGTAGTTTTATGGGCCCCACATTCTTGTATGCGCACCTGACAACATCGTGGCATGCTCCTAATAAGACAACAGATGGTGTCGTGGGGGATCTCCTCCCCGATCTGAACCAGAGCATCCCTGAGAGCCTGGACAGTTTTGAGGTGGCATCATCTGATGGACTGAAACATAATGTCCCAGAGGTGTTCTGTTGGATTTAGGTTAGGTGAGCTAGGGGGGGCAGTTAATGGTATCAATTCTTTCATCCTCCGAGAAATGCCTGCTGGCTCTCGCAACGTGAGGCTGAGCATTGTTGTGCACCAGGAAGAACCCAGGATGCATTGCATCAGTGTCTGACAGTCAGGATTTCATCCTGATACCTGATGGCAGTCAGCGTGCCGTTGCCTAGCCTGTAGAGCAGGGGTCTCAAACTCGCGGCTTGTGAAAAATATAGGACTTTTTGGCTCTTTAGGTTACTGCGAGTTTGAGACCTCTGGTGTAGAGGTTCGTGCTTCCCTTTGTTGATATGTCTCCCAGACCATAACTGGCCCACCATCAAACCGCTCATGCTGAATGATGTTACAGGCAACATAACGTTCTCCACGGCTTCTCCAGACTATTTCATGTCTGTCACATGTGCGCAGGGTGAACCTGCTCTCATCTGTGGAAAGGGCACCAGTGGCAGACCTGCTCATTAAGGTGTTCTATGGCAAATGTTGATCGGGCTACACAGAGCCGGGCAGTGAGCACAGGGTCCACTAGAGGGCGTCGGGCTCTCATGAAGTCTGTTTCTGATTGTTTGGTCATTCACAGAGACATTCACACAGTTGGCCTGCTGGAGGTCATTTTGTAGCTCTGGCAGAGCTCATCCTGTTCCTCCTGCACAAAGGAGCAGATGCCGTCCTGCTGATGGGTGAAGGACCTTCTACATCCCTGTCCAGCTCTCCTGGAGTAACTGTCTCCTGGGATCTCTGCCATGCTCTGAGACTATGCTGGGGGATGCAGCAAACCTTCTGGAAGACTTGTGCTACCTACTGTATGTAGGGTCCAGTTATGACCTCAGGCTACCAGTAGTGAAACTGACCAAATGCAAAACTAGTGTTAAAAACAATCAGCCACAAAAGATGAGGAGGAACAATGTGAGTGCCCTCCGCCTGTAAAACCATTCCTGTTTTGGGGGTGTCTCATTGTTGCCCCTCTAGTGCACCTGTTAGTAACTTCATAAAGACCAAAGCAGCTGAAACTGATGAACACCCCCTCTGCTACTTAACCTACCAATAACCACAAGTTTAGCCGGCTTGATGCTGATTAAAATGTGTTCACTTTAACTTTATTTTATTGTTGTTTTTTTTTCATTGAGCAATATATTAAAGTAGCATGATTGAAGAGTCTGGCTACTGACCTGGCTTGTCTTCAGTCCATTTGGGTTATGTATACTATGTTAAGAGGAGCCAAACAAAATGGCACATGATCATAGATCTTAAGATTCAGGGGGGTGTCAAGCACAGGAGCACTGCAGAGGAGCGCTTTGGCCGCCTCAAATGCAGACTGATGTTCCTCCGATCACACGAAGGGTTGGACTCTGGAAGGAGATGTCGGTATCTCCTTAGGGTGTCAGCAGATCAAAGTGAAATAAATGTGACTTTTTGAACAGGTATTCTTGGTGTGTGTTCTAGTAGCTGCAACTGTCCATCTGGTGATCCAGAACTTATGCAAACCAACCAATCAGCAGTTTCAGTTTCCACCTGTCAAAGCCGAGACACACGCACGCATGCACGCACACACACACACACACACACACCTTTTAGGGAGGAGAGAAAAGTTCACACACCCACCCATACTGAAACATGTAAACAGGGAAGACAATCCTGGATCATAACATTCTAATTAATTTAATTCCCAAACATACTGATGCCAGATTAATTTTGAAGGATAGCTGTGTGATGATCTTGAGTTTTTAGCTTTTCCCCTCTTTGCCAGGAGAAAAGTACCTAGATGCAGTATTAGTTTGAACAGTGTGTTACTGCTAGTCCTAGCCCTCACTGCTCAAAGGCAAACCTTTTAATGTTGAAATGATAATAGCCAAGGCTTCACAAACATGGATGAAAAGTCTGAAAATGTGCACTAAAATTGATGTTGCTCATGGGGAGCAGGCGTGTTGAGAGCCTTCATGTTATGATGGTGTTTAATCTGATTTTATAGAATAGAAAAAAGGTAAGAAGTCTTATTTCATCACGTTTTAGTCTGAGTGTGTACGTCCATCAGTACATGGCTAAGAGAAACTGCTAGTAGTTCACTCTGTCATTAATGCCAACAAATATAGGTGAAAAAAGGATAACAGAACCAGCAATACTCATACACTGTGGACTGGATTAAAGTCCCTGAGCAGAATATGTATAAAAATGAAGTCAATCCCCACTCCCAGGACAAATAAATCTTATCCAAATGGAGCTTTAGATGGCAGCTTGGAAAATAGACTGATTCATTATACAGCAAATTTTCAAATGTTGACTTAATTATGCTCAAGTGCGACCCAGAGCTCAGAATCCACCAGGATAACAGAGTTACACTGTTAAACAGCAGGTCTTCTCCAACAATTACGCCAAACTCACTAAGTTGAACCTGTTACTGTTTATCTAGTACACTGACCATAGCACAAATCTAAATGCATTCACTGATTTGCCCCATTACTTTTATCTTCAATTTCAACTCACAGTTTTACATTTACCATGACAAAATTTGATGATAACAAACCAGACTGATGAGACTAGATTGACTAAAATTCACATTTGGACAGTAGGCTGGAGCTAAAGTTGGTTTGTTACTTCCTGCTTTTTCTAGAAGTCCTCCTTCAGAGTTTAATACTTATTTCTAAAGTTAAAGTTCCTGAGATATAGGCACATAATTCAACAGTGATAGCTTGGAGATAGGAGCTATCACAGACAGTTAGTTTTGAGACAGGCAAACATAACACAGATGCAGTTCATAGTTTGCAATTTAATCACTGAGCAGCTTTACTGCAGTGTGTATGAATCCTTCCAACCTAATATACCAAAGTGTGGTACATAGCCTCATATCAAAGCTGCACAGCTGAGAAAAAATCAATCAATTTGGACCTAATGTATTGTTAGTCACAGGACAGCTGTGTCTAGACAAGCGCCTGTTTCAGTTTTAAAGAAAGTAATCTGGATCCAAATCAGGTGCCAATAGGTTCTTGTTTTGTACTTTCTCCCACACCAAGAGTCATGAAAGTCAGCTTTCTAGTTTTTGCATGATCTTTTCAGACTCTTCTTAATCTGTCTCATGTAAACCATGTTTTTAGGCATCCTTTTTGGTAACTTTTTCTTAACCAAGTGTTCCTTTTGCATTTGCTTTTGAGAATTTAATTGTTAGCTGAACTAAATATCTAAAGGAAGAGTTGGCAGAGCCAATCATTTCTAACGGGTGACTTAATAAATATTGTAAATTGACCTGCATTTTTATAGCACTTAGACATACAAGCCACATTTCCCTGGAGGACCTGGGGATTGAGCCAGCTTCTCATTATTGGATGCACTACCTCCTGCTTGAGTTTTGTCACCAGAATGATACAGTTGTTACGTTTAACAATGTGTTCCTGAATGATGTGAATACAGTGTTGTTACCCTGTGACCTTTTTATTTTGCAGTGTATTTTGTCTCAACCGAAGTTTTGGCCCGTGGAAGTGTCAGCGCTTTGCCTCAGGACGAAATTGGAAAAAGGAAAATCCCGGTGTGTTGAAAGAGCCATGATGCAAACCCAGGTAAGTAAAAACTCAAGGCAAACCGACAGCAGAAGGTGTGTGAGGGGCTGCCTGCCTAAATCGATTCTGTTGGGATCAGATTCCCTCCTAACACCGGCACCTCTCAAACAAGATGTCTGAATGTCTAAGATGCCAATCAGGACTGTGCAGTAAATCAGTCCAAAACACCACCTGCAGTCCAAGGACAGAGGCAGGTAAAAACATTGGTACAAACATTGTTCCGCTCACTTGGAGTTGTTTGTGGAATCTGGTGTTTTTTTTAATTTATTTTATTTTTTTTAATAAATGCAGTTACAATGAAGACGATCAGAAAAATGAATGACAGTCCAAGTATCCAAGTGTAAAGAGTTTACAGCTGATAATTGTCTTTGTGTCAACTCAAAATCATGCCTCAAAGTCAGAAAACTAGAATAAATGAAGATTTGTAAAACGTTTCATTGAATGGAATATGTAACTCAGTGTAATGTAAGGATTGCCTTTGGGGTGTGCTAGAACAGGACTGGCAGCAGAAATGCCAATGAATCTGCAGAAATTTGTGTCAGAAGAACTTTAATTTTGCTGGCAATTCTGTGAAATTCATAGTGGGAAAATTGGGGCGCTAGGCCAGGTTTTCCTTAAAAAGTACTCTGTGGATGTACAGTTGCGGTCAGACGTTTACGTACATTGATCATGGTCATTTTAGGCTTTGAATGAGTTCTTTCAGCTGTTCTTTTTCCAGGGTGGATTACACTCTATACATCTTTTAATGACAAGTTTGAATTAATTTTGGATTTTTTCTAATCCACACAGGGTCAAAATTATACATACATTCAATTATACTAAATCATTTAATTGGTGCTGAAGGTACTACAGTGTTTTTTAACCTGCCAAGGCCTGTTAACTTCTCATTAGTGATTGATTACAACTAATAGCTTCTCTTTGCTATCATAAAAATTATTTATTTGATAGCACGCGTTGGACTGAAAAATAATAGGAAAGTCCAAATAATTCAGTGAAGATCTAAGAATTATAGATTTACACAAGTTTGGAAGGTCTGTTACAACCAACTACAGACTCCATGACCATCAGGTCAGACAACAGCAAGTTATTTGGATGTGTCACAACTTTTCCAAGGTTTGGAAGAAGACGAAGATGATGTTCAGGAGCCACCCAGGCTCAGTCCTGCCATGAACTGGAAACTGCTCAAATACCAGCATCATTGTCCACAATAAAGCCAGTTTTACAGACAAGACAAAAATTGAGCTACTGCATTTGGTCAAAATGACCTAAAAACACTGGCAGCATGATCTGCTGGGCCTGTTTTGCTGCCAGTGGTACTGGCACATTGTATGAAGGAGGAGGACTACCTCCAAATTCTTCAACTTCACCTTAAATCAAGAGCTAGACCAGGGGTATTCAACTCCAGGCCTCGAGGGCCGGTGTCCTGCAGGTTTTAGACGCGTCTCTGCTTCAACACACATGAGTCAAATATAGAAGTCTTTAGCAGGACTCTGGAGAACTCGCCTGCATACTGAGGAGCTAATTCAGGCATTTGATTCAGGTGTGTTGGATTGGGACACATCTAAAACCTGCAGGGAGTTGAATACCTCTGAGCTAGACAGTTGAAACTTGGACACATTTGGGTGTGCCAACAGGACAGTGGTGACAAAGGCATCAAAATGAATTCTGGAATAGAAAAAGCAGATTAATATTGATCTTCTGGAATGGCCTTCCCAAAACCAAGAACTCCAACTTTTGAAAATTTGTAGATTGCGTTTGAATTCTATCATTCACATAAATCATGGCAGTCTTAAAAATGTCTTGAAATGAAGACAGCTGTGCTTTTTTACTTTATAAGGACATTTCACCTCTTATCCAAGAAGCTTCTCCAGTTTGCTGAGTCAAGCCAAGGATACGGTTTTAGTTATTTATTTTTTACTGTTTTCATTTTGTGTGCAACCTTATCTGCCCGTCTGTGAATGGTTGAGCCTTCATGTTACAGAATAAGAAAATTAGTGAGCCCACAAACGCAGTTAAAAGAGCTGCAGAGCTGCCCTTGGCTCACAGTGCCACTTTGAGTAACCTTGTTCTTTTTTCCCAAACAACCCTGAGCACAAACCGAACCATTAATCCTGCACAGCTCCAAATGTTTCTGTGGATGCTGATCAATAGCATCCGTGAGAGAGTGAACACAGGGTGCATTATGGGTTTATAAAAAAGCTGCCGATGGAGTTTTTGAGATTCAAACACCTGCATTGAAGACAACAGTGTTCCTTATAGGAAAAAAAATCTGTTTTAGCTTGTTTTCATCCAAGCTTTTACAGCCAAAACCCGGGCAGTGTAGAGTAAACTTTCCTTAAAAGATTTCAGACTTATTGAACAAATAAAATAGGCTCATTGCTTATTTGCTTCTGTTTCATTCTGTATGATGTTAGGGATCATAAATCAAAGCATGTAGTGTTTTACTCATCTGGATTCTGGATAAATAATTACAGTTCTAGAAATGACCAGAGAAGGGTCATCCATCCATCCACCCACCTGCCCTGAGGTAGGTTTTCCCTGTGGTGTTTTTCAGGTTTTCCTGGGGGTGATCCTGAGCTGTTCCTATCCTCCTGGGAAACATCAAATAAACATTTATTCAAATGTATTTTTAAAAACATTTTTTCAGCATGTGGTGAACAATGGGACGATGTTCATATGAAACAATCTGCTGAACTCAATGATTTAACTAATTATGGTCGTTACCCAACGGAACAAAATAAAAACAAACACTCTATAGGGCAACCGAACGTGTGATATGTTATAGATGTCGCACCCCCTGTTAGTCAGGACCCCCACTCCTCCATAAAACAGCTGTGCTGCTGGGAATTCCTGATGGTTTGATTGGACGCCGTGCTCTGGATGGCAGGAGAGTACCTGTTGATGCATAAAGCAGACAGTCCGAGTGTGCTGATGTACTCTGTCAAGACCCAATAATTTGATTACTAAACTCAGCTTTAAGCTTTCCTACTCTCATTATTGTAGGTACTAGCAACAACTCTTTGTTTAGTAAAAAGTGCCACCTTTGTGTTTTTTACAGATACCATTACAGAGAAAGCATGTAAACTATGGCAGATATGGTTTTTGTTTTTGTTCTTGAAGGAACCACATGATGTTCTATGTTATGGTGTCATAAAGCTCAAGCTGATGAAAGGATGTCAAGAAAGGAGTCAACAAAGAAGCATCTGTTGGTTCCTGCTGCCATTTTATTGAACTCTGAGTCAGACCACTTGTTTGAAAGCATGTGTTGTTCTGCCATGAAAGGATCCCATAGGACGGCTGCAGGCTGACAGCTGTAGTCGCTGTTTGCACTTTGTCTCTGTGAATGTTCCCTGCCGTTGCCCATTTCATTCCTAATGACCCCTGTGATGGTGTCAATGCGCAGAGGCTGATGCAGAATAAATAAAACATGCACTGCCAGCAGTAAAGACACTGGTACTGCATATGCTATAGTTACATCAGCTGATCAGTCAGTGTGGGTGATGAACTCTGCTGTTACAGACCGACACTCACACTGTCAGAAAGTAACCAATCCAGCTGCAGAATTCTGTCTGTATTCATTTATTTTTGTCACCCCCCCCCCCCCCCCCCCCCCTATCATCCCTTTTTAGCCAACAAACTCCCCC
>VUQK01031094.1:16569-32449 GCA_015106715.1 Bujurquina vittata
TGCACATTTCTGGTCAATAACCACAGCTCAGGTAAAGTATATTTTCTATTACTGCTAAACAGTTTCTAAAGCATGCCATAAATCTTTTCTTTTCTATGTTTCACGGATTCCCATTCATTTCAAGGTGGTTTAAAAACTTGTGATTTCAGATGGATCTTCAGCTCTTTTCAAGTCTGCCTGATGGATGTATAGTAGTTAGGGCATCGTAGTGTTGCGGTCCACGGTTTCATCCATTGTTACACGTACGTTACACCTGTTCTGTCACCATATTAGCTTCTTAGCATGACTCTGCTTGTCCACAGAAACAGCTGGCGAGCCTGCTGATGGACCTCGGCTGCATCAGTTCAGCTCTGCTCCTTTATGAAAAGCTGGAACTCTGGGAGGATGCAGTGATCTGCTACGAGAGGCTCGGCCAGCATGGAAAGGTACACAAAGACGAACTGTGCGCCTTCAAATGATCTTAGAACTTCCGAAATTATTAATGTAGCAGTATTTTAATGTCATAATCCATTTCTCTGTTCATACTTTTTTAATTTTGATTATTCCCCAGATTCTTCACTAACTCTTGACAGCATTTATGGTCAAGTTGTATTATTTTTGTTGTTGCTATTTATTTATTTATTTACTTTGGACATATAAAATATATCAGTATCAGCACATAATATACGTATACAGCCAAATATCTATATATATATATCCACCTAGTGATATGTGCAAGCATATGTGGAAACATCTTTCTAAAATTATTAGAAAGATGTTTCCACATATAGCAGTACTGCTGTGGTACTACAGATAAAACACAGTTCAAGTGTAGGAACAATAGAACAGAGATCATCTTAGTAGTTGTAGCGAGTGTCCAGACCACGGTTCATCTGATCCACAACATAGCTGGACAATGGTATAGTTAAACACAATGCATTTGCATCATTGTTGTCAGCGTCCTGTTTTATCTCAGACACACGAGCATGCACACACACATGCGCACACACACCACACTCTCTCACTGTTCCTAAATAAAGCAAAGGGAGTCCTTTGATCAACAAAGTCTGTCTAGAAGCATTCAGATACATTAAAGGTTTCAGTAGGTGGACTTGTGAAAGAATAACTTTTTCCTGCCACTGTCTTAGTCTACACACTGATGCAGAGGGTTTCTAACACAGTCTGCTTTTGATCACACACAAGCAATTAGATCGAGTTTTATTCATATAGCACCAACTCACAACAGCAGTCCCGTCAGGGTGCTTTGTTGTAAGGTAAAGACCCCACAACAATACACAGGTCAGGTGGGGTTTGCTAGCGCTTTATTAAAAAAGCAAAAGCGAGTCCAGGCTTTCGTGTCTATTTTAGCCGAGGATGGTAGTCAGGGGGAATTTTAAGGCCATTGTGCTTCAGAGCACGATAGCAGACTAATTTGCTTACATTTTTCCAGGTCTGTCCCTGTGGTGGAGAAACAAATCGTAAAGAGTTCTTTGGAATTGGTTCTTGAGAAATGGCGAAACAGACCATGCTGACTCAAACTGTGGCATTTTTGGACAGTAAAGATGATCCCAGCAGGTTGTGGGTCTGTCAGAGGTCTCCACTTGAACATAACCACAAAACTTGTAAAACTTCTAAAGGGAGTTGTTTGGGAAAAGTCTCAAACCTGCTTCTAACCAAGTCCTACTGCTTTGTGTTCTTTAAAGGAGGGCACATTCTCCACCTTCCTGCTGAACAAAGAGATATTCCTAAAAGCATCATCAGGTTGGCAGTGTAACCATGTCACAGGCCAACAGCCACCAAGGATGGTGGTGTTTCCTGTCAACAATACAAGACAACTTGATTGTGCTGTGAAAACTGGTTTAGGTTTAATTTCAGAAACATCGAGTGATGGCTGTGTGAAATTGTATGGACATCAAATCATATTACTAAACAATCCGTCTGAATCCTATTTGTGTCAGATATTTTTCTGTCAGTCAGTGTGAGTTCTTTCAGTGATGCAGAAGAGCTGCCAAAGAACTGGTATGAATACAGAGACAGTTGCCATTAAAAGCGCCATTATCCAGATGTCATCACGTATGCTCTTACTTTTCCCACTGCTTACAGCTTTGTGCACAGAACTAACACTCCTCTCGTATGCATGCAGAGAGAATTGTTAGTGCAAAAATAGCAACATTATACAAGTATTCATTATTCAATTTAATTGTATTTATATAGCACCAAAACACAACATCAATTGCCTCAAGTAACTTTATATTGTAATACTTTGCCAGACAGGTTCCATTTAAATGCACTCAAGGCAGCAGATCTGGTAGATCAGGCATGGGTGTGGTTAGTGAAACTGAACTTTCCAAAAAATTGTGGTTAATCACATTATATATGTATACATATATAATGTGAAAAGGTATTATTGTGAAGCAGGCTAAAAGCCATTAACATCAGTGTTACAGAGCCGTTTCTAAGGCTTTGGGACTCCAGCAAACCACAGTTCGAGCCGTTATCCTCAAATGGAGAAATCGTGGAGCAGTGGTGAACGTTCCCAGTAGTGGCCTGCCTACCAAAATTACTCCAGGAGAACATCAGCAACTCATCCAGGAGCTCACACATAATCCAGAACACCTAAAGCAATGCAGGCCTCACTTGCCTCAGTTAATTTCCCTGTTCATGACCTTTTGGAAATATTATGGGGACTGACAAAAGTTGAACTTTCTGGAAGGTTTGAGTCCCGTTGCATCTGTCGTAAAACTAAAACAACATTTCGTAAAAAGAGCATCAGACCAGCAGTCAGACATGGTGGTGGCAGTATAATGTTCTGGGGCTGCTTCAGGACCTGGATGATTGATGGATGGATGAATTCTGCTGTTACCTGACAATCCTGAAGGAGAATGTGCGGCCATCAGTTCGACCCTTAAGCTGAAGCACACTCAGGTTGTGCAGCAGGACAATGATCCAAAACAGCAAATCCACCTCTGAGTGATTCAACAAAAAGAGATGGCGTATTTGGAAAGGCTTAATCAAAGTCCAGACTTCTATCTGATTGAGATGCTTTGACATTAAGCAGGCCGTTCATGCCCAAACTCTCCCATGTAGCTGAATTAAAACAATTCTTCAAAGGAAAGTTGGCCACATTTTTTTGTTAGGAATATAATATTACAGTAACTTCTAAGCAGCTTCACTTGAGTTATTCAAGTAAGTATGGGCCTCTGGAAAAAAATATTGCTCATCAATGTTCTTGAAAGATAAAATGCTGGAATCCAAAATGCAAATTGAAATTAAAATATGATTAATTGCACAGACCTAGATTAATGTAAAAACTGGGAGGCTCATTCTGCTTCATTAGATATGTTATTTCCCTAAATCTTAGCACCCCTCTCATACAGTTGAGGTCAACAGTTAACTCATCATAGACATGAATGTCCCGGTGCAGAATACAAACAAGATTTGGGTGCATAAGTTGCACGATGAGTCTATGTAAACGTTGGTATATGAGCCCATAATAATGTAAGTTTATTTTAACCTCCTGAGACCTGAGTTTGTGATGCATTTTTAATTCGTTGCTGGTATTTGTCATTAGACGGACCTGATATGTGTATAAACTAAGCTTCCTTTTCAATCAGGAAGTTGTATTTTGTTACATGGTCGTTACATACTTTTGAAAAGAAAAGTCCTCAGATGGGGACTGTGGGTTTATTTTACAACCTAGCACAACAAAGTCAGCATGGCTTAACAAAGTATTAGGAATTAAGTATAAGGTGCAGCAAAGCTTAATGCAATGTCCCCATATGTGGACGCAGGAGGTGAGCAGCACTCAAACACTGATTTATTGCAGGTCACATGTTAACCTGTATTTGCACGATTTAGGGCTAATAACGTCCTGTTCAGTAGCACTAAACACAGAGTTCTAGTGCCTCTCAAACCACTAACAGACATCGACAGTGGAACAAGTTTGCAATGTGTTGGAACTATATGAATGTGCAGCAGGTTTGCTGTTGTGTCAGAACGTTTCCAGCACCTGGGTAAACCAATGCTAGAACAAGTGTAGACTGCTCGGAAAGCAAAGACCTAGAAAGATGAAATTAAATACATTCCTGAGTGTAGGTAACAGATCAAACATGGGCTCATGTTGAACATACCTGACACTCTAATCAAGCCCACTTGTGCTTGAAGATAGAAGCTAGATGTGCAGGGACCTCAGCAGGACTCTCAGCTCTCGTTCTCATTTACAGGATCTGTTGTTTCTGATTTGATTAGCCATGTTACTTTTAGCTAATAATACAAAGTGCACTGCCCTACTCTCGTCTTAGACCATGTGCTGTGGTAATCCCAGCCAGTACTCCATGTTATGCACTCACTGGGGTCAACATAACAAGGCCAATCCATTTGTCTGGAGTGGTTTGGATTCTGTCCAAAGCTGCTTTTCTGTTCTCACTCGCTGCCCTTCTCCCTTTTTGCTCCGTCATAAGGACATTGTTTCATGACGTAATGCAATGTTGCACATAAATAATGAAGGCGAGCGCTGTGTTCAGCACGGCTCGCTGCTTGTTTCTGTTTGCTTTGGCTGTGAGCACTCCCAGGACTGCAGAGTGATGCCCTGCTGGAGTACAAGTCATGGTGTGAACGCTGTCCTTGATGATGTTTAGTGGTTACATCATGTCTTGTTTTTGCTTCCTTCCCTCACTTTGGTTTCTCCACTCCACATTTTGCCTTTAGTTATTTTTGGCTACTGGCATGTTGTTTTTTTCTGAGCCCAAAGTGACCATATCTGGAAGAGAGGGTGAAGTGCTAGCTGTGCTGTGAGCCAATGCCAGTAAGCTTGGTATTCCCAAACTGCACAGGTAGTCACAGGGAAATACAGGAAAACAGTTCCTAATGCATAAACTGCAAAACCATGGACTAATGTGCCAGATATCCTCCCAGCAAACCTCTTGGCAGTGAGGGGAAACTCCTGCTCAGCGTAGCCACACTGCCTAGCAGTGCGACCAGCCAGTCAGCCAATGAAATTTGCCCCCTTCTAGGTGATGGTAACGTTTCCACTGTGTGGATTGTAATCAATGGACCGTCTTTTGTAAACTTAGTGGAGTTTTCGTCAGAAGTTTCATCATTTAGAAATTTGCTGCAAGTGGCTGTTTGCATTGTTTCTAAACTGCAATCATTCCAAACTAAGGCTCAGTTTAGCATCTTCAAGTTAAAAAGTTTTAGACAATAATAAGAGATTAATTACATCCTTATTCTCACATCTAGATGTTTTCAAATTTCAGAAAACAAAGTTCAGCAAATATTCAGCGTGCTGTGTCACATATTCCCCTTGTATGGCGCACAGTTTGTTTGTAGGTACCATGAGCCCGTTTAGTTTGTGTCCTCAGCATTTTATATAAGTGAGATTTCCGTCCGGCTATCCTGGGATTCACATTTGGGACTCCTCTCACCCACAGATCCCAGTAGGTCCCGGTCTTTTCAGCAACTGTTTTCCCCCCAGTTGGCAGCAGAGCAGTCAGCACAAGAATAGCAGTTACAGATGGTACTTTTATTTTAGAATGTCCAGTTGTCTTCCTGGCCCAGCCTCCATCCTATAAGTCACTTGATTGATCTCTATTTCTAGGAATCTGACTTCCAATAAATTTGTCTGGCTTTTAAACTAAAATGAGCTGCAGTTTTCCTCGTAACGATCTACAGATTATGCGCTGTTGAATTCTGTCAGGAAACGGTGTGACTACAGTCATTCTCACCCTCACACGTTGATGTGCAAGTACTAAATTAATCTGAGACTGATCCACTTGACTCTGGGAGCTGCATTATTTGACTTCAGGGAGATCAGATCAGATAAATTAGTTTTCCATGTCGGCCATACTAGGAAAAACTTGACAGTGTATGGTGCATTATGTTGAGTGTGCATGGTGTAATTGTAGCTTTGTGTATTATCTTTAATCCTGCTTAGAGTTGTGTAGTTTAGATAAGGACGGTGGGGTTTCTGGTTTCTGGTTGGGCCGGGTTCTTGGCCCAGCGTCAGCCCCGTGACAGCAAAGGAATGCAGTGAAGCTGAGGCTCTGTTGAGCCTCAGAGGCCCTCAGCTCTCTAGCAGCGGTTAGATTGGCACTCTTCACAACCTAAATCAAGACAGGGGGATTTGGAAAGAGAAAACAATCTCATTATTCCACCCTCGCAATTGTGTGAGCTGCAGTCCAAAGCATGTAGTGGCAAGGAGCAGTTCACTGAGTGCAAATGTCCACAGGTAATTTGACAGTTACTGTACTTGTAACATAATCCCTATGTTCATTTTGTTTTTCTGTCACACTTCATTCCCTGATTCCAACTTTTTGTTCTTCTCACAGTGCCTCCATTAAGACCAACCATCTAAGATGCTTTGCATGTCTCGTAAGGTGTCCTACAATATCACCAAGAGTTGAAGAGATCTTTTAAGAGTCCTTACCTGTACCTTTACCTGTATTGATGTTACATGAAGCTACATCCAGTTACAGTTAGAAGACCTTCAAGAAGGTCAGCACGGAGGAAAAGAAACTAAAAACAACTTTGACAAAATCGGGCAGCTTTAAATGATGAAGTAATCTAGTAAACTAGCTTTTACATTTTACAGTTTTTATGGTGGCACGTCACAAAAACCGATAGCCGTCCCATGAAACGAGATTCTAGTTATAAATTAGCAACCTTAAGAGATCAAACAGCTGAATTCCTAATAAACGGATCAAACACGGTCATCGGATGTAGTTTCACGTGCCTTTCAGTTCCATTTTTTCCTCTTTCAGTTACTGCCGCTCTACATCTCCTCCCGCCCTCTGAACTCACCTTTCCTCCTCTGTGTGTTTGCTCAGGCTGAGGAGATTGTGCGCAGGGAGCTGGAGAAGAAGGAGACGCACAGTCTGTACTGTCTCCTGGGAGACATCTCGAGGGACCATCAGTATTACGACCGAGCGTGGGAGCTGTCAGGCCAGCGCAGCGCCAGAGCGATGCGCTCCAAAGCCCTGCTGCACCTGCGCCACAAGGAGTTCCAGCAGTGCGTCGACTGCTTCGAGCAGTCGCTCCAAATCAACAGCATGCAGGTACCAGCAAATCACAACTCCTACTAATGTACTTTATGGAGTAGTTAATTCTTCATCTGGTTTCATGCTTTCTATAAAGTTTAATAATCAGTTCATAAGAATTATATACTTTGGATTGCACCAGCTTAACGTTAGCTGGACTTTGTGTTGAGTGCAGTATGAGTCATGTGTCACTGTTCTCTGTGTAAGAATGGCTCAGAGCTTTTTGCTGATGGCTAGGTTACTGTGGTAATCACTGAAACACAGATGAGGTGAATGCAGTCAAGAGCTTCACACGTGGTAATCACACTGCTCACCGAGTAGTGTTTCCCACAGATTTAAATTCAGTCTGTCAGAGGCAGATACACCTCAGCCAAACTGGACTGCAGTTGGTGACTGTAGTCCAGGTTGTGCTCCTCAGTTTTGCTGAGCTCTGTGTATCACCAAATGAAGCAGTTCTCCACCTGGAGGTGCATGAATTCAATTTAACCAAAATGCAATGACACAGCTAGTTTTTTTTTTTTAGAAATCAGACACATACAAGACTAAAAAACATCCATTGGTGTGACCGAGGCCATTAACATTTAACTTAAAGCACATCTGTATTTAAGCACAGCCTAACAGCTGGCACGGCCGTAGATTCTCAGCCTGGTTGGGGTATAAATCCTCCCTTACTTTGTGAACACTTTCTGGATAATGTCTGAGAAATGTCTATGCTTTGACTTGCCTTGAGTGTGTCTGTGTGTTTGTGTACAGCTCGGTGTGTGGTTTTCCCTTGGTTGTGCCTACTTTGCCCTGGAGGGTTATGAGGGAGCTGCTAAGGCTTTCCAGAGGTGTGTGGGACTGGAGCCTGATGTAAGTACCTACACACAAAAGGGTCTTTCTTTTTAAGGACATGATTAATATATTTTAAAATTAGTGTTCAACTTGCATGCAAAACAGAGCAGGAGGACATAAAACTGAATTCTGTGGATGAACTTTGAAAGAGAAAGATGACTCTTATGAGAGGAAGGTTAATGGTACAGTTCGCTCTGCGTGGGATAGGGTTGCTGGGGCCCCGTCCTGGGTCTGGGGAGGGTGCTTGAGGGAGAGTGTCTGGTTGATGGCCCTTAGTCCATGGTGCCCAGCTTGATGCAGCCAAAACAGGAGACATGGCCCCACCCTCCTGTAGGCCCAACCACTGCAGGAGGCGTTGTAGGGGTGTGTCAGGCAGTGGCCAAGGGCTTAACAGCTTAATGCCTTTACGTTGGAGTTTTCACCAGTGGATGAGAGTGTTGCTTCCTTGTGCCTTCGGGCCAGGTCCTGACTGTTGTTTGTGCTTACACACTGAATGACAGTACACAGCCTTCTTAGAGATACTGGGTGGTGCTCCATCGGGTGACTCTGTTGTCTTACTGGGAGACTTCAACACTCATGTGGGCACTAACAGTCAGACCTGGAGGGCCATGATTAAGAGGAACGACCTGCCCGATCTGAACCCGACTGGTGTTCTGTTATTGGACATCTGTGCAAACCACAGTTTATACAACGAACACCATGTTCGAACAAAAGGATGAACATAAGTGCACATGGCACCAGGACACACTCTGTGTCTCAGGTGTCTCATCTCTGCTTTTTGTCAATGTTATGGTCCTGTTAGGGGCAGCATGGTGGTTAGCACTGATGCCTCACAGCAAGAAGGTCCTAGGTTCATGGGTTCTGTGTGGGTTTTCTCCCACAAGTACTCAAGTTTCCTCCCACAGTCCAAAGACATGCAGTTGCTGGGGTTTGGTGATTTGGTGATTCTAAACTGCCCATAGGTGTGAATGGTTGTGTGTGTAGCCCCGTGGCAGGCTGGCGACCTGCACAGGGTGTACTCTGCCATTCGCCCTGTGTCAGCTGGGATAGACTCCAGCCCCCTGCGACCCTGAAATGGATAAGTGAAAGAGGATGGATGGATGGTCCTGTTGGCTTCATCAGGTGGTGGCCTGCAGCGATTTGAGTGTGAAGGGGCAGATATGAACAGTAGGCTGCCAGGTACACTACCAGCTAATTAGTGCTAACTGACAGACTGATGAAATACTTGAATTGCACTCATCCAGACTGAAGCACAAACCTCCTGGATGGTTGTACTATCCAGCAGGCCATATTGAATTAAATATTATGGTATGTTATTCCATGTGATGATGGTGTTCCAAAAGGCACCAACACTGCAAACATGGAGAGGTCAAGTACTGTTAGTAGAACATGCAGATGTGAAGCCTTAGCAGACAGCTGCCACCTACAACTCCATGTGTACACATGTCAAAGTAGCCACAACTTTCACTTTAAGCCTTACAGAGTTATTCACTGTGCAGAGACCTGCAGGTTTACCAGGTTCTGAACATGCTTTTAATGCATTTTCTGGGGATTGACTTTGGAGCCTCAGGTGGCCACTAGAGGTAATGCACTTTTTGCCACGTGGTATCATTTTTAAGTCTTGGATGTTGCTGCTTGATCCCCACAAACTGTTTAAATAAATGTATCTTCCCTCAATAATACACATACACAGACATACAAACAAAAGAATATCAGGATAATTGAGTGTATGGCATATATATAGGTGCCACCCATCTCTCATTTTACCACACCATTAAATTCACTGAGGTCTTTAACAGGGACTTCCTCTGTGCTTTATTGTGCATAAACCTGAAAATTGTGTTCTTTGTCATGGTTTTATAGCATTGTTATTTATTTCCTTCCCTCGCTGTCTTCTTTCCCTTCCTGCCCTGTGTCTCACCCCACCCCTCCTCCATTCAGAACGCAGAGGCGTGGAACAACCTTTCTACAGCTTACATCCGGCTCCAAATGAAGTGAGTATGAGTGTGGTGCATGATGGGAACTTGTTGGAGAAAGAATGTGTGTGTGCCAGGTAATAGAATGGGTTGAGTTTTGTTTAATAGGATTTTTGTGGTAAGCAGCAAAGTGTTTGAAACCATCCGTTCTCAGCAGAAAATGCTCTTCCAAAATAAAACCTGTTCTAAGGTGATGATGACAGAAAGGGAGTCCATGGTTTTTCTGGATTGTAACAGTGAAAAGCTCAGTTAATGTGCTTTGAACCCCCTGAGCTGCCAATGCTGGAAACATAATCAACAAGGCCACATTTCCATTTAAAAACTATGCTGCTTGGAAATGGGAATGTGAGTAATGCCCAATTGAATCCAGTAAGGAATCCACAGTCAAACCGGAGCAACGCAGTCCTTTTACAGGCTGCATCTTACACCTTTTAATATTAAGCACATTTGATTCTCGGGTCTCTCACTGTGCACAAACCTTAAGCCTCACACATGCATTGTTTTTGCTCTAGCCTCATCATTAAATCTTTCTCGGAGGACAGCTTAGTGCACTTGAGTTCATTAATGCTCAGCGAGCCTCTTTCCTCGATGTCTTTAAAAGGACATTAAAGTGATTCTGAACTGAACCTTCTAGGTTTCCATGACTGATCAGTGAACTGAGCCTCATTCAGGGTGTCCAGTGCTGCCATTCAGTCATTCAGTAATGAACCCAAATAGTATCATGGCAAAAGTGAGTTCATTGTCATGCTTGCAGCACAAACAAATCTAAACTGTGAGTGTAACAGATTCAGCAGAGTGCCGTCTGCCTGCTGACACGAGCTTCACAGCAACTCTTACAATCATCACATTTTACAATTTTACCATTCAAAGTTTTTATGCAACTTAGTCAAAGTTAACAATTCGTGGCATTGTAATTGATCGTTAACAGTGAAAACTATTTATTTCTATTGTTTATTGCTACTCAAACATTGTACAGAATACATCAAAAGGACAATTGGATTTAAAAAAGATTTAAAAATTATTTTTTGCAAAAATTGTAGCTACAAAATAGCACTGAACAGTTTGCACAGACGCTCCAAATGCCAGCTTAGTTTTACATTTACGTTGTTTACACCTCTGTTCTGCGGCTCTCGTGTGGCCTTGTAGTTGGTGGTGCTGGTGTTTAAATGGCAGTGGAGGCTCTTCAGGTACAGAGGTACCCTTTGAGCCTTTTACAGCAGTCTCCTGTGCTTTCAGGCCTGAAATTGAAAAGCAGAGCTGCCGAGCTTTTATTAATAGCTGGTTAGCACGACTGCCAATCCAGCACTAACACTTAAAAGGTGTCTGAGTTCAAATGAATATTCCTAGAAGTATGGTCAGAGGACTCATCTGCTATCTCTTCATTCTGTCGCTGGCAGAAACAAGGCCTTTCGAACTCTGCAGGAGGCCCTGAAGTGTAACTACGAGCACTGGCAGATCTGGGAGAACTTCATCGTCGTCAGCACTGACATTGGGGAATTTGCTGAAGCCATCAAAGCATACCACCGTCTGATGGACCTGAGGGAGAACTACAAGGACATCCAGGTAAATGATTGCACTTCCTGTCCTCTTTACCGTTAGACAGTGTGTAATATGAGGAATGCATTTATCCTAAGTTGCATGTCTCATAGATGGCACAGAGATTCATTTTCTCAACTGTACTCACGCTTCACTGGTGAAATTGTACTTTTACTCTGTACTTTACTGTGAAGTGTTTGCTTGGAATAAAGAAAAACCAAGTGCACTGGCGTCTGACTGGGAAGTTTAGTGATGGTGCATTTCCAAAGGGGTGTTTATGGGCACTATTGGTGCCAAAATTTTACAGCATTGGCCGCTTGATGGGCATAAAGTTAAACTTTGTCATGACAGATGGTTGTCAGGCGGTCTCCTTCCTACAACCAAACAACAAACTGTGCCTGATGATAAGAAAATCATTCACAGAAATGCTCTTTAATTGACTTGTGGGTCGACTTGGCACAAATCGCCACATTTTTTTGTTTCCATTACGATTGAGGACCAGCTCAGTGTGGGTGGAGTCGATGTAGCAGCGCGGGCAAAAGTCTTATGACATCATTTGTATGCGACTCAAAGTGTGTTCGCTTTTGTGTACACGGCTGTGTTGTGCGAACTGTGAGGAGCCATTAGCTCGGAGACGTCATGATAAACTCATGTTTCTCGTCCCATCTCCCAGCAAGCACAGAAATGTCTGCGCCTCCTCATCCGACCACGGTGTTGGTTTGTGCCTCCAGTTTCGTGCTGTCGCGTTTTTAAAATGGCGCGGTTGATTCTGGTGAAGGAGTCGCTCTCATGACTCTGCTGGTGACGGCACTGCCTGTCCAGTCAGTGGCATGCTGTTCTTCCTCGTCACATTTTCAGATCACTTGGACCCCCGGCTGAGTAGGTACTAAAACAGTAGCTGGCCCCTTGAAGCGGCCTCCAAAAGTGAGTCGTTCTCCGTAGACTCAATGGTAAAATGTGTAATTCCACCTATGAAATAAATGTGTTTCACTATGAATAGTTTTTCCTTTCATAAAAGCTGTACAAAATCCTTTAATTTTAATTTTGTACAGTGGAGCCGCCACTTTGTGTGAAAAGTGTCCAACATTACCTGCGAGGCCTCTAAAGATGGTTATGCTGATATTGTACAGGTATGAAAAACTTGGGAATGGTGTTTGACCAGTAAAGTTGGGTTTGCTGTTAGTTAATGATATAGAAACAGCTGCAAATATTTAAAACTGTCATGTCAGCTGTTGTAGCTGGGCCGTCTGTCACCAAGGATGGAGAGAAAAAATCATGGCAGTTGTCTCCATGTAGCAAAGCACACACTTTGATGGCATGATCTCTGCATGTTTGGATCTATTCAGGTTCAGTGTTTTGGCTTCATCCCCTCCTTCAAGGCAACTCAAATACTGTCACAGTCTCAGAGCTTTGTGACACACCGAGCAGGTGACATTTAATCTTTCCTTTGGTGCTAATAAATCTTTTTCACTGTGGTCACTTGTGCAAAGTCAGTTAGAAGCACTGAAGGAAAGCCTCTTGTAGTCACATCACATTAGCTGCACAGCGACCAGTGCATGCTAAATAAGAAATTAAGCATCAGCTTTGAATAAACAAGGCGAGACAGCCAGCGGTAGGATTTTCATTATTAATGGTCGGCTTCTGCCCCGCGGGCAGTTTACTCATGTATTTTTGAGCAATTAACTTTAAAGAAGACATGTTTGAGCCCAGTGGGAATGGATAAAATCATAGCTCTGACACAGAGGTCCTGTGAGCCTTGGAATTAAATACAAATAAATTCACATTTCTTTACCTTCCACATCACATTTGCTTTTCTTTGTTTCCTCTTCTTGCTCGCTCAGTTTCAGGCAGGCAGCATGTTGATTTATGCAGGGCATGTTGTGCTCAGCCTTATCAATACCTTATCAATAAGGCTGACCGATGGAAAAGCGCACAATTTAAAAAGGTCAGCAGCAGCTTCAAAGTAACTCGCTTGTTAATGGCCTTTGGTGGTTCTTTGTTTGCCACCTCACAGTTTAATAACAGCTGACAAATTCTTCTTTTTAGTGGTAACATCTGATATTATAGTGTTCTCCTAACAACAGGGCCTTTTCACCAAAAAGGGTGTGAAACTGCAAATGTAAGGAGTGATGTAAAACAAGTTTAATAACAGCTGACAAATTCTTCTTTTTAGTGGTGATATTATAGTGTTCTCCTAACAACAGGGCCTTTTCACCAAAAAGGGTGTGAAACTGCAAATGTAAGGAGTGATGTAAAACAAGTTGAGGCTTATATCTGTAACTGACTGAGGAGACTAAAACTAGGACTGCAAGCTCCTCACAACTAGGAAAAATCGGTGAGTGTCCAGTATTTTTTTCACATCCAGCGACTCACTGCGGTAGTTGTGACAGCCAGTGAGTTTGCATAAGTCAAACTGACTCAGACTAACTACAATTCCTCTGACAGATTGACGAAGGTTTGCACAAAATTGTCTAATTAATAAATGCAGAGAAACACAGTCGGAGTCGGTCTGTGCTGATGAGCACACAGCGGTTTGAGTCCTATTTAAAAGCATGTTTGCAGAACGCCTGCAGCACATACCTGTACCCATACACAACCATACCTGGAATTAGAGTATAGAAGACAAAAGCAGTTTCCTCAAAGCTTGTGTTCACCTTTTGGTGAGTGCATTTCTAGTCAACCACTAAGTAGCAGTTATCTGTTCCTGTGCATTGCAGTAGTGCAGTTTACTGATGCAGCTGGCTAAGCTTGCTTGCCCAACCCAGTATCTTAGTACTCCCGCTCCTGTCTGAGTAACTTCTTTTTTCCTTTCGCCTCTATTGTGTTGTGATCTTGTGTGTAATTGTTTTAATGCAATAAAAACATTTGAGGCTTTAAGAGTTGGAGTTGAGAAGCAGTCTTTCGTATAAAACTTGTGCAGATTATCATCAAAAGAATGTGATTGGCACCAGTCCAAAATCAGGTGCCGTTGCACCCGTATACGTACATTTCAAAGAGGCAGTGTGGAACATTCGGGCCATTGTGTGTCTGCTTGTGTGAAATGATCAGATGTTTTGATGACTGCTTCAATAACGTGCACCGCTGTGCCCTCTGTTCATCACTGATGTCAAGACTTTAAACGTCACATGAAAGCCAAGTTCTGCACTTTATTCTCTATTTTTACTCCCCTGTTTTTGCTTCCATTCATCGTGCACCTTGAAATGCTGCTTTGCATAACAGTCAGACTCTGTTAGCTGCATCGTCACATCGCAGTACCAAATTTAGCAGCAACATTTCTGCCTTATTTCTCCCAGGCTCAGGAGGTGGGGATGTAACCCCCCCCATGCAGGGACCACCATGAATTCTTGTCCTATGGAATGTGCAGAGGGCTGCTGACAGAAGTGCTTTGACTGGCTGATACATTTCAAAGGAGCTGAGGGTCACATGGCTCAGCTTTTGTGCCTCCTGGGGTTAAATGGGGGATAGAGGCACACATGCATTCATTCCCATACACTTAGTTTTCCTCCTCTCCATTCGTGGATATAACTCGAAATGATTTTCACAGAAGATTTTGCCCTATTATACATGTTGTTCTTCTTTTCTCTCATTACTTTTCAACCTAATTGCACACCCTGACATCAGGAATCTCAAGTTCATCCAGTTTTTTCCTTTAAATGTCACTTTTCACCAGAGTGTCAGACAAGTTAATAAAAAAAAAAAGTTATACATATAGATTTAATTTCACTCCCACATTGACAGGAATTCGCTGGAAATTCAGCTAACATGGCCGGAGGTGCATATTACCCTCATAATGGGATCTAATCTTGTGAGGGTCTTTGCTTTGTGGCCTTCCCGAAACGGCAGATTTTGAGCACATGTGGAGGACGTGCCCGTCACAACACAAATCTGAAGTGATGTCTGACATGATGTTACAGAGTCTGCTCCATAACACTCCAGATCTAACTTAATAGTGACTGCAGGGAAAAACCCGACCAATCCCAGAAGCCTGGCAGATGGTTCATTATCAGCAGAAACACTGCTGAGCGTTTCCTCTTGACAACATTGGAAAAGAAACAGTAGAAAATCGAAAACAGATCTGGGCATCCTCCACTCAGCACATGATGTAAAAAAACTAAAAACTGTTAACTGAGCAAAACTGATCAAACCAGTGGGGGTCCCCCCACGCCAAAGATGGGTTGTTTTTGGAGAGGATCCTTGGTTTACTGGTTTGGTGTGTATAGAAAGCAGCACGTTTAAGTTTATTCCATAAATACTAAGCACTTTATTTACCCATAGCCAGTTTAGACTCACCAATGAAGCCAACGTGCATGTCTTTGGGCTGGCATCATCAGACAGGGCCGACCTGCTGCTGAGTTGTGGTCTAACACAAAGTTTGTGTTAGACCACAACATCTTTCATCATCTTTCTACATGTCCAGCAGATGTTTTTTTTTTTTTTTTTTCTTTCCCTTTTAAAAGTTTTTTTTTATGTTTACTATTTGCCTTTAAATTTTAAACCCGCTCCAATAAAAAAAAGGCCTTA
>VUQK01031097.1:3311-17150 GCA_015106715.1 Bujurquina vittata
GTAATTAAATCTCTTGTTGTGGTCACTCATCAATTTTTCCCTTAATGGGAAAAAAAAAAAAAAAAAAATCAGTCTAATGAGCTTGGGAGGTCACATCAGTCACATCACTGTGAGAAATCTTGACCAGGACATGTCCTTCAATCACATATTAAACAAATACGTAGGACTGCTTTCTTGCATTTGTGCAGTAACTCTAAAATTAGAAACATCCTGTCTCAGAGTGATTCATGCATTTATTACTTCTAGGCTGGACTATTGTAATTGATTACTATCAGGCTGCCTTCAGCTGATCCAAAATGCTGCAGGGACTATACTCCCATATTGGCTTCTCTTCATTGGCTCCCTGTTAGTGGTCACTACAGATGTTTTTCCTCGTTTCTCAGGAGGATGTCACTGAAATTAAAGGCACAGCTCTCACCCCTTTCATTTCGATCAAGATGAGAGCTGTTTTTAGTTCCTGAGGCAGTAATGAGATGGCTCTAAAATGGCTCTGGAGTCCCAAGATTCCCTTTTAGAAGAACTTTCATGGTTTCAAGAATTGGAACATCACGATCCAACATTGCCACTTGGCAGCCAAGTTGCAATGTAATGCCTCTGCGCAGTTAATGAGCAGTAATTTTGAAGCTCCTAGCTAAATGATTTGTAATGAGTAGGAGGTTCTCTAGGACGTAATAATGCGGTGTAATGTATTACTATTAAAAAGTAGTGATTGAGTTTCTTCCTTAAATTAAAAAATTACCAGGCTTTAAATTCTGAATTAAATCCATTTGCTTTTGCACTGTGGACCTTTTTAGATTCATTTAGCAGTTACATGCGTCTTCTTTCCCACAGCAACAAAGCTCGTGGTTATTAGAACATTTGGCTCCACCATCTACCGTGCCAAAATGTCAGACTAAACATTCCTCTAAAGCAACTCTGAGATTTTTAAAACTGATGGCCGTTAGTTTATTTCAGGTTCATATTAAACTATGGTTGCAGTTGCTGGGGAATCAAGTCGAAGCATTTTTGCACTGATCAAAGGAACATTTCATATGAGAGACGTTGCAGCAGCCAAAGCAGGAAGTGCACAACGTGTTCACAACAGTTTCAGCTGTGTGGCATCGTGAATTTATGCCAACTATGAACACCTTTGCACAGCTTTTCTTTCTATCCACCCATCCCGCCGATAATGGAAAAACATTGCAAAAAAAAAAAAAGCAACGGCACGACTGTAACTGTATTACTGAATGATCTAACGTGATTACAGGAATGCATTCCTTTATGCATATTACTTTGCAATATTTTATACCCATCACCGTGCTTAAGAAATCCAGAAATACAAACATGTCCGCAGCTTCACTATCCCTAACAAGAATGCGGCAACAGTATGAAAATGTGTAAAATGCACAATATTTCCTGTTTAAATGTCTCTATAAGCTATTTTTAATCAGGGTATATGTTTAACAGTATAAGCTTTCACTGGGCATTACTTTCATAATTGCTACATATAAGTGGAATATTGCAATCTTGCAGGGAACAACAGAGAGCAGTGTAACTGATCTGGTTGTTGCCATGGTGATATAATACCATATGACTGACCAAGTTAGAAATGGTAAAACACGTCCTCACACACCTGGGTCATCGTAATGCTCGGCCTTCATCTGAGTTCACCTGCAAAGAGATCCCAGTTTTTTTACATCATAAACGATCTCCATGTGCTCACTTCCACCACGCAGCGAATAAAACGGCTGCTTTTGTGTAAAAAAAAACCTCATTTCTTTATGTTTGCCCAGGTAATTGGGGTTGATGATGTCACCTGGCATCTCGTCTTACCTCGTTCTTCCTTTCAGCTATGTTATTCAAAACTAAATCAACAACATCAGTGTGTGGTGTAGTGTGTGTGATTCCATAATGCCGGTTTAAATATTGCACGCAGCATCTGAAACACAGTTGCAGATCCCAGATGAGAAGGCAGGCACACAGATGTGTGCAATAATGTCCAATGAAATGATAAAACACTGGCACATATATTGTGTAGTGAGTTTTCTTCTTTAAGAATTCAGTTTTTGCTGTTTAACAGGCGACGTTATTTTTTGAAATATTAATGGAAACATGTTTCTTTGCTGTAGCAGGTTTTAAGTTATCTCCATGACCCATTAACGTATCTGTACTGTGTGTGCATGTGCAAATAGCTGTGGTAATCAGACATGTGTTTCTCACTATTAGGCGGGTGATCATTTAAAATGTTGATAATAAGAAACAGCGACTGCCATAAAGTGCTGTAGATAAAATCCTTGAATGAACTCTGTGAGGCCCATTTATCATAATATTCCACCAACACTGCATCAGGTGGATCAAACGATGGGATCGGTGTATGCGCAAGTAATCGCTGAAAGCTAAAAGCGTGATGGTTTTGTGGTTGTGTCTCTGTGTTTCAGTGTCTGTCTGTGAGTCTTTGCTCCCTGCCTCGTGTATATGTGATTCCTCGTGTTGAGTCAAGTCGCCGTTTGTGTCTTGTATGGTCACTTCCTGTTTTATTTTTGTGTGTATTTCAACCCTCGGTTCTTCTCTGTTGCGTGTTGTGTTGTTGTTCTGTTTCCTGCCTGCCTTCCCCTTTTGGTTTCAAAGTGTGTCACATTATGGAGTTGGGTCCTACCCCCTGCCAGCCACACAGCCAAACTCTGACAAAAAGCTCCGGCTCCAAATGCTCTTCAGGCATCCCCAAATGGCGGATCTCGGTCCTGATCGGGACCGAAATGGTGTCTCATGCGGACCCGAACCCGATACACAGAAGAAAGGATGAACTGATGGCTGAGACCGGCTCTGACTACATTCAAGCTACAAATATATATATATATATATATACACACACACACGAAACATTAAATGGTTGGACTTACGGACCTCTTTAAATTTTGATTGAATACCCCTGCTCTAAATGTTTCAGTTCTACTGTTGTCGGCACTTGAACACTGGGAAACCTGCAAAGCTACTCTATTGAAATAAAAAAAAAATAATATATGGAGCTTGAAATTAGTATAAAAGGTCTCATTTTTACAAATGCTTTAGCTTTAGCTTTAGCCTCTGCTTGACATCCATACCAACAAAGCTGGGATCAAGTATGATCCGTTTTCTTTGTTGCCCCGTGTATTTTCTTTAGTTGTGCAATTTTATTTTGTAACAATTTGACATTCTGTATTTCACGTCTGCCAAGTGCACATTGGAAGCTACTGACAGAGTTCTCAAATCATGAAAACCTGGCAGCAGCAGCCAACACTTATACCCTTTTTTTCTATTTCTGGCTCTTACACTGAGAAAATGTCAAACTTCATAACAGAGTTTATTTGCAGATGAGAAAGAAAAAATTCTGAATCTTTCAGGCAAATTGTGTTTTCAACTTCTCAGAAGGGCTTAGATCACGTGACCCGCCTGCTTTATGTTGTGCTTCTGTCATAGAATCGGTTTGAGGGAACAAATAATTGTTCCAAAAAGGCGTAGTTACAAAGATATTCCACTAAAAGCCAAATGCTTTGTAGTATTTTCAATATTTTGTTGGGTAAGTCAGAGAGCGGATGGGCTTGAGGGGTTATATGGCTGACATACAAAAATCCAGCCTTGGTAACATATTAATTTCAATCATTTGAGATCTACCCCACAGACAATCAAAACCTGCCTACTTTCTGCTGCCTTCTGTTTATTGCGTTAGGAAGCTCTGATCCGTTTAACTCGTTCTCATCTTCCTGGAACCATGTGAATTTTCTCTGTAGCCCAAAATTCTCGAGGAGGCACACTAACGTCAAGCGAACGTGATGAAATCAAGGAGCAGATTTTCCTGTCTCTGTTCAGGCAGCAGAAAACTTTGTGCTACCATGATGTGTGCTACCGCTGGAATTTCCTCTTTAGCACAAACAGTAACAGACATACTGTCATTTAAATAGTGCAATAGTCAAAATAAAGCTAATCCCTAAATAGTTTATGCCTTCTGGATTCCACTTGAAAGGAGCAGTGTCCAAATGCGACAGTGTAATGGCCTAACTCCTTCTATAATTTAGTTCGGAACCCATGAAACTCCAAAATGTAATGAATCACGTTCATTTTCAGGTTTAGTTAAACAAACTATGCTGGTAAGAAAAATGACGCAATGTTTTCATGACTGCGTCCTATTCTGCAAACGCGCCACTACTTCAGTTTTAAAACACAATTAGTACTAAATTATATGAAATGCACGAGTGAAAGAAAGACAAACTTATGAATTGAATGCACAGTGCACCCTTAGAGAAAGCGGTTTAAATGGACGTAAATTCATAACCTCCCCCTTAAGCGCTGTTGTGCGTCCTCCTCTAGCAGAGTCCTGGAAGCATGAGAGTTCTGCACAGTATCTTAGCTGCTGCTCGGACCGCGCTCTTCTGGAAATGAGGCCTCTGATGTTGTGCCCGAAATCTCCAGGACCCACTCTCCAGTTTGGGGGTTAAAGCCCCGAATGGTCCTACCACTTAAACTTCACCTTCCAGTTGTTCCGTCTGCTCTTTGTCAGCCACCACTGGTTTCTTGGAGTCCCACAAGTTCTTCTCCGCAGTGGCACACACACCATACCCGCTACTTGAGCGCGTTTCTCAATATATTTTGTTTCTATTCGTGTATCATCAGTGAATGATGAAGGCAGTTGTAATGTAATACCTAGGTGCACTGAAAAGTTCTCACAATCTTCTTCTCTGGTCAAAAATGAATGTTTTCTGTTTTTCCTGATCCCTATATTCACAGGCAGTATAAATGTGTACTAAGACTGCATTAACACATGCTTAGCACAGACCCTGCTAGGCCCCAGCCACGGGATTATCTCTGAGAGAAGTGGTCCAGTTTGCCGGGCTTTGCTGCCATTGAACTCATTGCTCCACACATGATAGAATGGCTCCGGGAGCACAGACTGAATCAACAGGAGGAATAACCAAATATAAAATGTCAAAATTGTACTGGTGGTGTAAAGGTTAGAACTATTGCCAGAATTTTCAAAACTTGGAACTTTTAATTAAACATATCTTTCATAACTCTTTCATTTATTCCTTAGAATTTAAACAGTGAAATATTGGAACTAATGATCATTTATTTTCAACGACTCTGGCTAAGAAAAAAAAAAAAAAAACCCTCACGTAATTCATCTATTCAACCTTGATGTTGAATGGAAGATGACTCACACTTTATTTATGAATTGCAGTTTTTTTTTTCTTATTACACATGTGATAAACTAGACACACACACACACACACACACACACGAAACATCCTTTCAGAGTTTTTGATTAGAAATTGAATTGATGCTGGATGATGAATACTGATCATGTGGTGCGAGTTGTGACAGGACAGGAAAGAAATACAAAATTTGGAACATTTGAGCTGAACTCTGACTGTCTTTGCTTTTTCCTTTCACTCTGAAGCCGTGCTCAGTTTGACGCTATAAACTGAAGCCAAACAGTGCGCAGTATTACTCGTCAGCATCCTCATGTTCTCAGAGGGATCTACATGTGTGAGTACTGCTCTTATCAGCCAAGGATATTTCTCCGTTCTCCTCAAAGGCATAAGGGAGCTCTGGAGCTGCCTGCATACTCTCGCCACATGAGGGCGGGCATTGTGGGGCACCAGGAGGAACCCAGGACCCACTGCACCATCACAGGGTCTGACAATGGGTGCAAGGATTTCGTCCCGATGGCAGTCAGGGTGCTGTTGCCTGGACCGTCTCCATGGATACAGATACAGCCACTTAGAATCGCTGCTACCAGCCGGCTCTCAGCCAGTTACAGATACGAATTCAAAGAAAAGTACATAAAGACAAAATATTATTGCACACAATCTTCCTCATAGATCCAAAAGCAGATGTGGAGGTTAGAGTTTTCATGAACACAGCTCCGCACTGCAAAATAGCACAAACCTGAAACCTGTCGCCACGACTGAGCAGACCTAAATAAACTAAAACTCTGGGTTGCACACAGTGAATACAGGATTTCGAACAGAAATCTAAAAATCCGACGACTCTTCTGTGATTAATTATCTAACGGTGACATTGACTGAGAAAGTTTTGCAGACATGCAGCGACGAGGGTTCTCATCTGCAGGAAGTCTCTCATTTCACACTGGATGATTAAGAGGTGACAACAGTTTTCCTGTAATGCAAATGATGTGCGACAGCTGAACAACAAGCGCTAAAGTGAGAAAAAGCAAAAAAAAATCCCTCTTTTTAACATCGTCCTACAGTTTGGGAAAGTACAAAGAAGAGGACTTTTTTTTTATGAGAGTATAAATACTTCCCGATACCTCCAAAGAGGACCATGCACTGTGGTAAAATCGCACCGGGGGCAAGAGACTGATATTTGGGCTGGGGTTTTGAAGTTGTTGTCCTTCTGTGGGGGTGGGACAGCTGTCTGATGGTCACCTAATGTGCCGTTAATGCTAATGATAATCTGGGCTCTCCTTTCTGCACAAGTTATATTTTGCTCTTAAAATGACTGCAGCGATTGATCAGATGTGCAGTTATTATTTTTTTCTTTTTTTAACCAAAAGTTGAACGCGTTACTTTTTGAAAATGAAACCAATGCCCTTTCCACCGTTTTCATCTAAATGAGCCTGAATGTATTCATCAAGTGCGCAGACAGGTGATTCTCTCTTACCTGTCAGCACATGCTGGTCTTGCACCTCTAAATAAATCCTGTTGGAGAGCATAACGTTCTCCACAGCTTCTCCAGACCCTTTCAAGTCTGTCTGCACAGGGCCCACTCGAGGACGTTGAGCCCTCAGGCCACCCTCATGAAGTCTGTTTCTGATTGTCTGATGAGAGGCTTTTACATCAGTGAACCTGCTGGAGGTCATTTTTGTAGCTCTGCAGAGCTCATCCTGTTCTCCCTTGGACAAAGGAGCAGATACCGGTCCTGCTGATGTGTTAAGGACTGTCTGCAGTCCTGTCCAGCGCTCTTAGAGTTACTGCCCGTCTCCTGGAATCTCCTCCGTGCTCTTGAGATTGCGCTGGGAGACACAGCAAACCTTCTGGCAATGGCTTGTATTAATGTGGCATCCCAGAGGGGTTTGATTACCTGTGCAGCCTCTGTAGGGTCCTGGTATGGCCTTGTGCTACCAGACTGACCCACACTGACCCTGGCCAAATGCAAAACCAGTGAAAAACCAGTCAGAGACGACGAGGAGGAAAAATGCAGTGTCCACCTGTGAAACCATTCCTCTTTTGGAGGTTGTCTCATTGTTGCCCCTGCAGAGCACCTGTTGTTAATTCCATTAAGACCAAAGCAGCTGAAACTGATTACACAAAGTTTTGCGGAATTCAGTGCTTTGTACTTTACTGCAATTGCACAGTTAGCATAGTATAGCTGAAATAGCTAACATTAATCCATGTGTGGATCAGTCGGTGTTTCAGGTAAGCCACTGTTGGCTCAGTATGTCATGTAATGTCTTTCACATTTATCAGTTATCTATATAAACCTGAGGCTACAGTGTCACACACTGACACAAAGCCCCATCCCAACGAGGACACACATACGGTCTTTCTTGTAGTGTAGAAACATGTGCAGGGAAAATCCGAGGCTATTACCTGCCGAAGATCAGCGTCCGGCTGCTCGGCTGGGGCTGGCACGAACACAACGCTGGCTTTTTGCTAGCTCTGTGTTAGCATGCTGTCTGCGCGGGTGTTTGCAGAGAGCCGATGTGTTAGCAGTGCAGTGCAGTTGTTTCTGTCCTGGATGTTCCTCAAGGAACTGGAGGACCCAAGTAAGTAATCTAGTGATAATTTAAGAACCTTTGTAACGCAAGTAACAACACACTTGTCACTGTAATGTGATCACTGAATAATGTAACGTATTATTATAGTACAATAGCACGTTGCATGACTGTGCTAATGAAAAAAAGCAATGCGATTCCCAAAAGGTGTTACTTTGAAATGTGTTGCACCCAGCACTGGTAGTGACAGGCCCTCGAGGAGATCAGACCCTGCTGGTGGGAGCAGATTTCTAAAGGAGACTTCAGCTCAGATGTTCTGAACGCCACAAGTGGGGTGAGAAAAGAAAGAGTGACACAATCATTTTAAGTTAAAGAGGCTGATTGGCTTAGAGAACGCACGGAGAAGCATCATTGGACAAGAGCACTTATGGAGAAATTAAGAAAAAGGCATTCACAGTGTAAGGAAAAAATGCAGATGATGAAGAAAACTGAGCAGCAGCCCATAAGATCAGGAGGAGACAGAAGAGATCGTCCTCACTGAAATTACAGATGAGCTTCATTAGTGTGTCACTTTGTTCAATTTATGCAAGAAAAAAAAAAAAAGCCCTGCCAATTAAACGACAAAATGCACACTTTATTCATTCCCTCTGTTCTTCCAGTTTTCTGTCTGTGCCCTCCAAACCCACCAAACCCTTAAAAATCACAGTTAACGTGCGTCTTTGAGATGGTTTAGTACACTCAGCATTATTTCGTCCTCTGTACTTCAATAGTTTTGATCTGCGACTGCTAATTATTTATTTAATCATACTCTTACTTTGATTGTGTCCTTTAAATGTGTTTAACGGCACACAGTGGCCCTCTGAAAAAGTGTCCACACCTTTGGATAAAAACCCAAAATAATAACAGTGCACACGTTCCCTAGCCGTCATCAGCGCTAGTTATGGCTCGGAATATTGGAAACAGAGATCTCGCTTTCAAACAAGTGATGAGAAAAGTTCCTTTCCTTACTTGACGTGATTCGGAAGATTCATGAATTCTTTTTGCTCTGATGAACATGGATTTTTGATTGGAGTGAAATATTATCGTAGGGTCTTTACCTTACAATATAAGGCACCTTGAGGGAACTGTTGTTGTGATTTGGCGCTGTATAAATAAATTGAATTGAGCTGAATTGAATTTTGGAACCCTACCTGAGCACGATTCCCAGATTATTGAAGAATGCAGGCTCTGATCTAATCTAGGAGTCCTTCTTCTAACATGCTACCAGTGGGAGTTTAGCCCCAGGTGGAGGGATAAAAGAATGAGCTGGGAAAGAAGTTGATTTTAATCATGTTAAGGTGTTAACATGATTGTACCTCAGGAAACCTAAAAACATGCTCCAGAATGGTGTGAACACGCTGAGTCAGCAGCTCTGCGTTACTCCAGTTAGTTTTCTGCGCATCACTTCCAGAATCTGCTGCAAAGGGACCTGCAATAAACGTAAAGCAGCCCGTTCAGGTGTTGCGATGCTGCTCGTTTCTTGCTCCACTGCTGTTCTGGGAAGTGCAATTTTCAGATTCTGAGTGAAGATGGTGAAATAATTTTGGTGCATTTTTGATGGATTCCTCCATCCATTCCTGCTGTGTGCGACTACTGACTGAAAGCCTGACTTCTACTTTATGTGAAACCCTCTTCTGTCCTGCATGAAGATAGCTTTGTTTTACTTTGAAACCGAGCAGCCGCTCGACGCCATTGAACTGAATGTTTCAGGCTGACGATGTTCCTGTCACTTGTTTCTATCTTCATTATTCCCCGTGGACTGAGATCTCATTTTTCCTTTGCTTTCTCAGTCCGCCTCTATACCACCATCGTAGTTGATGTGTGTGTGTGTGTGTGTGTGTGCGCGCGTGCGCATGTGTGCCAAGAGCCTCCTGAGTCTTTTGGATGATCAGAGGAGGGATGCCGTGTCACTTCAGTCAGGGTCTCTCATCTGTCTCCCCCTTCTTGCAGGTGCATTCATCCGTAACTCACACGTGTAGACAGAGGAACAAAGACAGGCGAACAAGACCAATGATATACGTCATTTTTTAAGCGTGATCTTTATTCTTCTCTCTCCCTTTGCTCCCCCCCTCTCTCAAGCTCATTGGCCTTTGATATCTCTTTTTTTTCTCTTGCTCTCCATGTGCAACCTTTCCCTTCTTTCTGCATCACTCCTCTCCTCATATTTCCTTGTTGCCCGCCTTTCCTTTCATACATCCTTATTTTGCCTTCTTGTTCATCTTTCTTGGTTTTAGAGGTGTTATCTTGTTCTCTGTTCTCCTGCTTTTTTGCGCCTCTCTGGGGAGCCATTCTTTGGATGTGTGGCTCACCCTTGTCGCTGCTATTGAATCCTTGATACTTGAACTTCAACTTAATGGAGAACTTAAATGGAGGCATCAAAAAGGAGGGAGGGGTTTTGGTTGTAGCAACCTGCAAATGTGCTGCTGCTTTAAAACGTGCGTGAGGGTTTTGGAGCCATGGGCTTGTATTGCATTATGTTACTTATTATGTGACGCTATTTTAGATGAATTTCAAAATGAGAGTAAAACACCAATACTGCGTCTGATATCACATACTTAAACTTGCTATTTTTAATGGATAAATGGGCTCACACAGACACATGTGGCTGCATGACATCCTGTATGGATACCGGACAGTCTGTACTCGAATTGAGTGCAAACAGTTTTTGCCAGAATTCTGAATCTCACGTTGTACACCATGTATCACCGTCACCATGTTTACATGTTGATTGACTTCATGCGTGTTTAATTGTCATCTTCGCTGGAGGGATTCAGTCATTTGTGGACAGATGCTTCAATTGCTGCATCATTTCTGTTGTGTACAAAAAGTTCATTCGGTAAAACACTACCTTGTAAAATTCACCACCAACATAAGTAAATATATCGTGTGCACATTGTATAAGCAATGCAATGAAGAAAACACAGCTGACTTCACTTGAATTTTGTCAAGTCAAGGGTAGCTTTGGAAGCCATGAGTAACTTGAGCCACCGTGTCATTGTGAGTATTATTGCTACATTTAGATTGCTTCCCGGAAATCCTGTTTCGATCCCTTTAACGGGGACCTCAAACTGAGAGCGGACATCAGGTTGTGTGTGTCAAACTGACCTTCATGTCAAAAATAACCACTGCTGATGAGATCCGGGTGTCCAGCTGTGACCCGGACACCAAACAGCGATGGACGTGTCCGAGCCCGAGAGCTGCACGTCGGCTGGGAAGCGTGACCAGCAAATCTTGGGTCAGCATTCAGGGTGTGTCTGTAGTAGCCCTCAGTACCTTCCATTGTTTTAACACCTTTATGAATGATAATTTACAACTCAATTTTTATCAACCCCCAGCTTATTGTCCAGCCGTCTGTCCATCCATCCATCCCTTTGTCTGTCTGCACTTTATTTTCATCTTCCACCCATCCATTCATCATCCATCTGGACAGCTATTTAGCCACCCCCTTATCCCTTCTCTCCCTCCCTCCACACATCAGCCATCCATCTCTCTCATTCTCTATGTCTGTTTCTGCACACATTTCTTCCTCCATCCACCCGTCTATGTGTTTTCCTCTGTGAACTGTTGGCAGCATTGCTAAAAGGCTGTCAGCTTTGACCTTTACCTGCACCCCACCACTCCCCCAAAACCACCACACACACACACACACACACACACACACACACACACACACGCACACACAGACAGAGAGAGTCAGGAGATAGGAAAGATTCCCTAGCCTTGGCACAGTAAAGTGAAGAGCAAAAGAACAAAGCAGCAAAAGAGCACGAGGAGAAACTAAGATTTGGGGAGAAAAGGCAACTGAACATTGGAGAAGCACGAAAAATGACGAAAAAGAGCAAAAGAAAAACCAGTAACCAAACGTGCAAACGTGCAGTTGAACTAGACAGACAACTGGCATTGATTTTTGTCTGTAATATCAAAACACCAATAAATGATCTTTTCTTCGCTGGACTCACTGTGCAGCTGCAAAGATTCTGTAATAATTCAAACCGATTTCCCGGTATGTGAAATAATGAGAAGACGTTTCTATTGTTTTGCGCCACACACGGTTCCTCCGGGTGTGTCACTTTGCTAAGAGCATGAAAGTTAGAAATGCAAGGTAAGGGAAACATCTGTAAGGACGACGGCTGGATTACAAATGCATGGCGTATGCAGAGTGCTTTTACAGCGAGCGCTGCTGTTTATTTTAGGAGAATAATCAGACTCGTAATGTGACTGGACAGGTGTAAGTGTGTGCTGCTTTACACAGCTGTCAGCCTTCCTGCCGCATCACGTCGGTCATTTTTCACAGGGAAGAGGGAAGAGAGACTGTGACCGGGACACTGCAGTGATTCACCCCGCTAATGGACTGCTTCTCAACCCTAATGGCACTACAGCTGCAACATTTTGATTAAATCTTGACATCCGTGCATGACATCTCTGTTTTGACTAAATGAATATCATTAGTCTGTAAGAGCGAGCTCATGCTGCAGCAGAGGACTCGTTCCATTTTTCACCTTTATCAACATTTGTGAAATGCATGAATTTAAATCAATTTACAGGGGGAAAAAAAAAAAGACTGTGAATTTGTCAACATAGCTAATGTAATAGCCGCACTAAGAATAGACTCAGAAGCAGCGATCAGGCAGTACTCTGGAGCCATAAAGTTTTAATGAAGTTGGAGTCATACACAGGTAAGCAGCCCATCAAGCAAACGCAGGGCCGCCAGGAGGCAGAATTCAATAACAGTCCGAAATCCAAGATATGCTTGGAACAAAAGCCACAGGCATCAGGAAAAGCAGTAGTTACTGGTAGGGCTCCTTTAGCGAGAGGACCATGGTGCAGATGTATCACCTTTAATAGCTGATACAAAAATAAGGGAAAACAAGAGAAACGCACAAAGTTCAGTGAGTCAAAACCAAACAGAAATGCAAAAAGCAGAAGACTGTACACGCACACACACACACACACACGACTAATAAGGGCAGGGAACCAGAAAGGAGGGAAAAGGACAGAAACAACAGTTAACTGGTGGTTCTAAATTGACTGTAGGTGTGAATGTGAGCACGAGTGCTTGTCTATGCGTCAGCTCAGCGACAGATTAGCGACCTGTCCAGGATGGACCCCGCCTCTCGCCCTGCGACAGCCGGGGATAAGCTCCGTCCCCCCCACCTGCAACCCTGAAGAGGATAAACAGAAGAGGATGGGCGGCTGGAAAAAAGAGCATTATGAGTGTGTTACTGGCTATTATCGTTTCTGATTATTGTTTAATAAGCGTAGCTACTTAGCATGCAATGCAGAGCTATTTTTGTTTATCCCGATGTTGACTCATGCTACCAAAGCTTAGTTAGTTGCAACCAGCAAAAAGTGTAGTGTGCAGCATTCATACATTCTGCGGTCAGTTTTCTGACTCTAACAAAGGTGTTTTTGTACCTAAATATAACTTAACCTTTAGAATCGTAGTGGAAGATAAGAATGCGCACATACAATTTTTTAATGGTAATTGATATTAGAAGATAGTTTAAAATTGCATCAGTAGATCTATAAATTATAATGTCTTGACAAAACGTTCTCAACTTACGGTCTACCTTGCTTGCTCCGGAGCTTTTAACCATCTCGCATGGCCCCCATTAACGTTGTGAGTGTGGTATGCACAGCTGAAAGATGTGAAGAGAACTGCAGTAATTAAGTAACCTTAGAAATAAGGAAGATATATGCATCAGGACCATTTTGCACATTTTAATTGAAACGTTATGTCACGTCATGTGTAGCGCTGTAAAGGTCGAGAAGTATTTTGCTGTAAGGGATCTTGAACTTTTTGATCTTATAAATATCCTCCTTCTAGTTTCATCTTTCCCAGAATAAGTTTAAAAAACAGCACAGAATGGCTGTGAACTTGCAGCATTCATCCATGTGTCGCATGTAGGCGGAGGGAGCCCACTGCGGATTGTGACAGCAGTGTGAAAGGTATTCCTGTGGAGAGAAAGTGGAAAGTTGTGCTCACCAAAATCCAACTTGTGCAACGTGTTCCAGTCATAGGTGGACAACGGGGGCTCAAAAAAAAAAATAAAATAAAAAATCTTTTCAAAAAGTAGTGAATTCAGATGCGGTTGCAGCATGTTAGTGGG